>JAZHYW010042670.1:0-11862 GCA_037355805.1 Ixodes ricinus | reverse complement strand
AAAACACTACGCAGGGAGGACATATGCGTCGATAAAGGGGCGCTCCGCTCAATTAAAAGAAAAATAAATTAGGCTTACATGTCATTCCATTTCCCAAAACTCTACTAAACAGCTCTACGTCTTGGGATTTGAGAAACGTGGAATAATATTTGTGTAATCTTAGCTTAAAACATCAGCAGATACCGGAACCGAAACTTTGGTTGCATCAGGCAACATTGGTCTCGTGTTGTCAGAGCCATGACCGCGTCGCATCGAACCACATGGTCTTGTGACGTTCGTGGAGGCGAGATACACGACACGTGACACGGGCAAGCCGCTTCGAATAGCGTAAACGGTGACGGTCTGGGGAGAGGAGAAACGGGGGACGATGAAAGGGGAGAGGGGGAACGGAGAATCCGTTCATGGGGAACCACAAGTTGGGACAGATCGGGGGAAGCGAGTCCGAGCGGAGACGCGCCGAGAAAAGTGCCAGGAAGCGCGCAGGATAGAGCGCGGGAAACAACGCACCAGAGAAACACAACGGAAAGGCCAGCCCCTGGCGTCAGCGCCCTAAGGTCCCGAACCCTGAGTAGCCTGAACCAATCGCAAAGCCACCAGCTAGCGTCAGCGCTTTAAGCCCCCGTACCATGTGAGCACCGGAGCCAACTTGCCCAGCCACCAGCACAGCGACGGACTGCCCGGGATCAGGGGTTTCCCCAGGATTCTAATCAAGGGGGGTGTCCCAATGGCTCGGGGGGGGGGGGGGTGAGGAGATGCGAGGCGAGGCTAGATAAAATATAAAACTGTTTCTTTTTAGTCCACTCAGCTAAATTACAGACGTCTATTAACCAAATGCTCATACCCGTAATGTATGTTTCCTTTCTCTATATATACACCTGAGAGGTGGTGTTTTCTACTTAATCTAAAAAAAAGAATTTTATTTTTTTCCTTTTTTTTAGATTCTAAAAGGGGGGTGTCCAGGAAAACTAGGGGGTCTATACTCCCCCCCCCCTAGGGGCGGTCTAGGGAAATCCTGCCCGGGATACCACCCCTTCAGAATGCCACGACGGTCGGTGACCTACGGGCGGCACCCGCACCGACTCCTATTATTATTAAACAGTAAATATCGTTTTCGCCCCATATCTCCTCACCTCATCCTGGGCCCACCTAAGTGTGTCTGTCCCTCCCCTACGGGGTCATCACAGTCTCAAAGGTCACGTGATCCTCTATGTGACGGCGGGCGAACCTAAAGCAAAGCGCAAATGCGTCTGCTCCGCAATTTTCGCCAATGTAGTTTGCTACAACATCGTGTGGAAACTTGTGAAAGACAACTCCAGGGCTGGTCAACTGTGATTCGAGCAGGCAGCAACGCAACATCGTGAGCCTATGGATCTGTCGACTTTTATCGCAGCTAGGCATCGAAGATCCGGCCCGCACTCGTATCGTCAACAAAACGTCCTTCTCGGGCTGCAGCAGCGGCGAGACGAAACAGAGCAGACTGCTCCCAGCTCTCAGCTCCGAGAAGCGCGCAGGGTAGCGCAAACTAGCGCATCCGTGTTACGGTGATCACGTGAACGCCGTTGAGCCAACAGCGAAAGGAGAAACTCATGACGTCACCGTTTAATTTCGCTCAGAGAAGTATACACAAACAAAATGTGAGAATGACGTAGACGTGCCTCTGACGTAGTGGCTCAATGTCGGCTGCTGAAACTCCGTGGCATTGACTGCGCTGATGACTCGCGCCTCACGTCGCACGCTAGAGTTAGCAGATTTTGGCGACTTGGTCTGATTTGAAAGTTTGCTTGCCAGTTTAATAAATATAGAACGAAATTAGGTCGTAATATTTGACATATGGTCTTTCTATGTGATACTGAAGAGGGCTGTTTCGTTTATGAATTTCAAAAATAAAGTGGAGTTGCCCTTTAGTACTTCTTAAATGTTGCCTGTTATCGAAACCTCGCCAATATGAACTCCCAGAATGTAAAAATGATTGTTCGATCTGCTGGCAGCTTTTTAATTTAGTAGAATATTAGTGGTTGTCCCAGGTAGCGGCCGGGCTGTTTAAATCGACCGCATAATTCGGCTCTTAAAATATCCCGCTACGATTTTGTGCAGCGTTTCTCACAGATGGTGCATTTTGTTTTGTAAAATTTACAAATAGCTAGCTTACCCGAGGAAAAAGTAAAGAAAGAAAAAGACTTAACTTCTATGGAAACGCAGCGACGCCACCGGTCTTCACACCATACGGCACCGTTTTGCAAGGGGAGACAAGAGATGGCGCAAGCGGTCGCGTCACCAACTGCCGCCAACAAACGAGCATACTACAGCATAAGGCGCCGAGAGTCGGCGTCATTAGCGGACAATGTTTTCGACTCATAAGCGACGCGGATCCCTCAGCGGCGATAGTCACAGAACCAGAAACAGGCCCGCTAACAACAAGGAACTACAAAGCAGACGACATAAATAGCCCGAGAAAAAAACAGTCAAAACATCCCAACAAAATATTTTTAATCGGTTATGGGTCCATTCAATGTGTTTTATTAGTAACAATGATAAAATAATGCATTAACAGCTGATATAAAAAAGCTCGCGCCGCTTATGGGTCGAAAAGATCGTCTGCTAATGACGCCGGCTTTCGGCGCCGTATGCTCGTTCGTTGGCGGCAATTGGTGTCGTGACCGCTTGCGCCATCTCTTGTCTCCCGTGCGAAACGGCGCCGTATTGTTTGAAGACCGATGGCGTCGGTGCGTTTCCACAGAAGTTACGCTTTTCTCTTTCTTTACTTTTTCCGCAAGTAAGTTTCTCTTTGAAATTTTACACACACACACAAAAGCACCATCTGTGGGCAACGCTGCATAAAATCGTAGCGCGAAAATTAAGAATGCGAATTTCGCGGTCGATTTAAAAAAGCCTGGTCGCTACTTGGGACATCCGGTATATCCGGGTGACAGAAAACGGAACAACTTGTTTGAATGTTTTATGGGGGAATACGCCAATAGTAAAAATATGTTTATGTAGGTTTAAGTGCAGCATAAAGATATATGCTAAGATCGGAAATAATGAATTCTAAACGCAGGTTTCTTGAGAACTTTAACGGATGTTCAGTACACACAGTCTGAAATTTATTCTTATTTAGTGCGTGTCTCACATGAGTTATTATGAAAGGAATATGGTATATATGAATACCTGTAAAGGCACTTACAGTGCCTATAAAATCAAGACAGCAAGTTACTATAAAAACATTTAATTGGTAGCAATTTAACGACCAAAATGTATTCGTAGTGCATTTTCATGAACAATAGACATATGTACATCACTTTATAGATTGCCGAATCTTCAATAATTGTTAAATATTCGTGTTCACATTCGTTTTGCCTGGGATCTGTATACCAGTGAAATATATATGGCACCATATCGTGGGTCGCCTTTTTAGAGTTCATTGTGTATTTTCGGGCCGTTCTACAAAACATGTGTATGTTATAGAAACAAATAATTTAATAATTTCGAGTGCACAAGAAACGCCTCAAGATCAGTTACTTTAGCCCGAAAATGTGACATAGATAACATAAAAATAGCCTTGGTAACATACCTCACATAATCTACCCCGGATGTTGATCTTAAAAGTAAACATTCGGCGGAACTCCGCCTGGTTTGGTAAGTAATAAGACAGAGTACTTTGTAGACTAACCAATTTCTTCAATGTGCCCGACGTTTCGAAGCCGGCTCGGCTCCTTGTTCACGGGTAGCAATATGTCGTTGCTTTCTTCTTTCTATTATCATTGTATTCTTCTTCTCTTTTTGTGTGTGGTGCATCGTAGCCCGTGGATATAGCTGCTTGGCAGCGTTTCGGTGGATTGGTCAGAATGTTGTGAGCACTCTATATGTGCCAAGATTCTAATAAGAGACGCTTTCTCCAGTTTCTTTCTCTATCGAGGATGGAACTGCTGTCAAAGCCGATGACGTAGCCGGTTTTCTGAGCATGTTCCGCCAGCGCGTTGCCTTGGATGTCTTTCTTCTTTACGTCATACTTATGTATGCGCAGACGTTCGGGAACGTTCTTCATTTCACCCACATAGGAGGCGTCTCATTCAGCCAGTGTTGGGCAAAGTACATCTAAAAAGGTACTTCAAGTAAAGTACAAAGTAAGAGAGACGTGATGTACTTTAAGTAAAGCATTAAGTACACTGGGTGCAATGTACTTGAAGTAAAGTACTATAAATACAATGTTCTTTCAAAGTAAAGTACAAGCATATTAACACAATCTTTCATGATGCCCTTTTATTCCCCCTATACAGTGATTTTTTAACTGGTATGCATTTCCCAGGGGTAATCAGGGGTGCATGACCTATTTTCAAAAACAGCGGAGAATATTTGACAAAGTCAAGTGGCCACAGAGTAGTTATTTTAGGAATAGAACACATTCAGAAGACCCTCTTCTGAATTTGGCGCCCCTTGGACTGGATTGTTGCACTCAATGGGGTTAAATGTAAAAAGAGAGAGCATGACGCAAGCCCCGTCGCTTCCGCAAGCAGTCCTCTCATAGAGGAGTGTCCTCTCCTTCATAAAAAGAAGAAAACAACAAAACAATGAGTGTGCAGGCGAGCTGGTGATAATTAATTATAATGTGACACCTGAGATTGAAGTGCGAACAGATTAAGGAACTTTCAAATAGAAGGAAAAGACAAAAGAGAATATCTGAACACATTGTTGCGTTCTCCTCTGCTATCTTTTGCTTTGACTTCAAATTTTTTTTATTTCCGCACAACAGTCTCAGGTGCTACATTATGATTAATTTTCTTCTAATATTTTAAACCGCCTCGCTTACGCTGATTGATCAAGAAGTAGTGAGTTCGAAAAGCTACTCGAAAGCCGCCCCAGAACAAATGGAGCGATGCATCGTGTGCTCAGGTTTCTGGCAAAAGTAGAATATCCCTCCCAGTTTTTCTTCGGAGTTGACAAAGCATCATTTCGTGATACAAATTTAACAAAACCAAATTTGGGGAATGTGCTTTGAAATCGAGAATTGGTACTTTCTTTGGAAAGTACCAGGAAAAATACTTTAAGTAAAGTACAAGGACATACTTAGAGAATGTACTTCTAGTGAAGTACAAGTTTCCCAAACCTCTCTTGAAGTAGTACTTTAAGTGCAATATACTTAAAGTACTTCCCAACACTGCATTCAGCACAAGAAATTCGGTAAATCAGGACTGGAATTTTTTTTATTTTTTTTATTTTTTTGTTTGGGGCGGGGGGGCGGAGGATTTTTTGGAAGAGGAAGGAAATGGCTTAAAGTGATGCACGTCCGTGATCTCGCCAGAAAGTTGCAGCCTAAATGGCGCGGTCCACTTCGGGTCGTTGAAAAACTGTCGGAGGTCACCTTCCGAGTAAAATACACTCGAACAGGAGAGCAAAATATAGCTCATGCTAATCGCCTTAGGCGATATGGTGCCGGAGGCGGCGACCGGGGTGACACTGGGCCTCTTCGGGGGCTGGGCATGGGGAATGATGTTGGGACTCCTACTTCCATGCCCGCCGTTCCAAATCCCCCGGCCCGTGTCCAGCGGATGAAAACAGAGTGGGTTCTGACGAGGAGAGATCAAACGATTTCATCATGCTGGCACTCTTGGAGGAGTTGTCTCACAACTCGGCTGCTGCTCCTCCTGAGCAAGCCATCCCGCGGGGGGACACGGCATGCTTTGGAGAAAATACGGACCAGTTGATCGACCTTAATGGACGCACGAATGAGAAACCTGCAGGGCCCACCAAGTCGTCTGTGATCTGCGGGAACATTCTTAGTGTGCTCCTTATTGTTTTGGGTTCAGTGTGTTGTCCCGGCTTGTACACTGTTCTCAGCGACCACGTGATGGTGTATTCTGTGCACTTTACGCAGTGTTTCGATAGGTATCCCATTGCGAGTTCATTTCGGTCCGAAAACTAAATGTCTTTATGAACCTGAACACGAACATCCCTTTAGGTTTTGTCAAGTGAAGTTTGTGTAAGAGAAATTTTGTCTGTGTGTGTGTGTGGGCGAGTGTGACGGAGTGTGTTCCCGATTCATTCGGTGCTGTGCGTGCGGGCACGTGTGTGTGTGTGTGTGTGTCCCACCGTGGCGCTCACACCAGATTATGAAGAATCCTCACCTTGCAACCAGCGGAGAGAAAAGGTAAGAGAAGAGGGGCAGTAAAAAGGGCGGTTAGCCATCGCAAACCTTCGGACGGAGAAAGTGTTTGTAGTTGTCTGTGTCGCGCACGAAATCTGGATTCCACAAAACACGCTGCAAAAGCGTGCAACGGGATGCTACAAACACCGAGAACATCACTCATTACAGCAATATCTCGAACGGATGACCGTATTTTTCAAGAAAAGGAGGCGCATTTGACAGATACGTTTACGTCTTGTTTCTCCGAGAAGGAGAGGGAACGGCCTCGCGTCTTCTCCGCCGCGCCGTCTTGAGAGAGCGAAGCGAAGAGAAGAGGGAACGAGATATCTCTACGTCACGCGCCTCGTCGTCCTGGTTCAATCTGGAGCTCTTTTTCCAAGAGTACGGCCGTCCAATCGAGGTATCGCCTTACGAGTAGTGTTGTAAGGATTGTAGCGTCCCGCCTGCACATCTCATGCATTGTTTTTTTTTTTAATCCGAATTTCGGTTCACCATTCCTTCAAGGAAAAATGATTATATATTCAACAATTCGGCCCAAAGGCCAGCCTAGACAATAATTATCGCTTCCTTCAGAAAAAGAAAAAAAAAACTATAGACGTTATTCGAAATTGATTTATGCCACTTCGATCTATCATCACCTAAGTGTCTGTCA
This sequence comes from Ixodes ricinus, assembly GCA_037355805.1. Lineage (NCBI taxonomy): Eukaryota > Metazoa > Arthropoda > Arachnida > Ixodida > Ixodidae > Ixodes > Ixodes ricinus. The sequence continues at coordinate 5,071 of JAZHYW010042670.1, read as the reverse complement.
TTTGTAAATGATTATGACTACCTTTAATTGGCTGGTGAAGAAGAAATTATAGAAAGAAACCGATGAGGAGCCTCGACATTTCTGTCATCAGTTCGATATATTGTTGTTCGATGTCACTTTGACGAGACTGATAAGATTATGTGCGCAACGAATTGAGCGTATCATTTGAATCCTTGGAATGGTTTGCCCACGCCTCAGACAGCTCATGAGAATAAAATGGGGTCAATTTTATCTAGCATTTTACTCAACTAAGAGCCTCATACATAGTGGTAGTTCCTTTACACAAGTGGTCTCAAACGCACGGGTTGCGGGCCGCATGCGGCCCATCGATTTGCTAGGATGCGGCCCGCAGACAACTAACTGGCTGCGAGTCCCCGTTTCCATATCTGAGAGTGCTGGGACAATAATGTTTTATTCTTCTCGAGCACTAAAATGGAGTGCACCCTAGTGATCTCATTTTCCCAATCCTTTTCGCTCGATACGAAGCTCGGCTCTTTCTAACGCATTGACCGTTTTCATTTTTCTCTGGTCAAGTCCCTTGTGTTGCACTTAATTTCTTGCTTCCTAGCAATTTTGTATTGTTCATTACCCGTAGAACAATTCCGCAAAAAAGCCGCAAGCGCGAACTGTTCTGCTTCGGGAGCAGCTGCCATATATAAAGTCATGAGCTCGTTATTCTGGCTTTAAAATACTATCACCTTTAAACTGCGAAACTGTTCTTAGACTGTTGTCATACAATCTGAGCACGTACAATATTCGAAGCCCAATAAGGAAGATGCCGGCAATAAGAACTATGGTCGACAAAGGCTAAATTTCCAGATAAATAAAACACTAAGTAGAAAAGATATGTCCGTAGATTTCTATCAACCTTTTAATAGCTTTAAATGTGCTTGTAGAAGGATGCTCGTGACAAGTGAAATTGCTTTTTCATCTTTGTTAGTGCCGTAAACTTCATGAGTGTTATAAATATGTCTTTGATTTTTGTGCATATTTCCATTCCTTGTTTCTTGATGTTTAAGTGTGAGAGAAAATCCTTTTATTGTTCTTTTATTAATACCACTGTGTTGTGGTTGATTTTAATGTGATGTAGTGTATACTTGTATTTCTTGTATTCCACAACGGAAGCATGTATTTGTTCCTGGTCGTTTTCGATGATCAGTGTTCTTTTATTTTCATTTTTCATGGTATATGAAACTCTAATTTTGATTATATATTTTTAGAATGTTGCACAAATGTTTCGGTCTATTTTCTTCTAACAGATCGGCTTGGTAAATGGCGCATTTTGTTCGCTGATGTATTTGCCACTGTGTTTTTGTACTGCACTGCTGAACTGAACTGGGGGCAGAGGCTCTTTCAGGCACCAAGCCTTTATCTCTGCCCCCACGCGGAACTTTTAACGAAACAAAATAACAAAATAAAAACACCTAGGAAAGCTAAAACCGTCCTCTGAAGGTATTTTAGGGACGTGCTGAGCTCGGTAAATTCCTAAGTGAATTGAGCAAGGGGAACGACAGTGTGCTTGCTCTACTTGTTTTAATAAACACTGCCAGCAAGTTGCCCAGGGTGACGCTATTTTAATTCTTGTTTTCTTTTTACATTAGGTCAGGGCCGAAAGCAGTCCTATAAACTAATGAAAACTAAATATGCCAGTGGAGAAACTGTTGTTACAGAACGCGTAATCGCACAATATCCCTTGTCTATTAAAGTCTGTGAAACACCCCCTCCCCCCTCCCCCCCTCGACTCGATATCCGTCACCGACTTCTTATGAGTTAAAGACCTCTGTTTTCGGCAAATAGAATCTTCACGCAGCAGCAGCGGTCCTTTCGTTCGAAGCCTTCCGTCGCATCCAACCTTTGCTGGTTGCCACTGGCGCCTGAAAAGACGACCAGAACATGTCGCCCTCTACAGCCTCGTTAGCCATCGTCCCATGGCAGCCCAGCGTCTGGAGCCCCACCTCTCGCCGCTGCTGTCTTCGGGCTCTGCATGAGTCGCGCATTCCCGGAATCGTGCTCGCTAAATTCCATATGTCAGTGTTGAATGAGTCCGTGCAGCGCTGTATTACTCTGCCGCAAGCTGAAGTCGCTAGCCTGTGTTGGTGTGACCTCTTTGATTGTTAAAAATACTATTGACCATTTCGGGAGTCAAGGATGTGTTTTCTCCGACAAAAATGTTTTTCTCGACTTTTAAGGCGCAGTGTTGTCTTGTCAGCCAAGAAACACTTTTGATGTCACAGCTTATGCATAGGCATAAGTATTGGACAACGAATCTAAACACGCGCTGCTTCTTAGAATACTTAGACATCTGAAAATTCCCAAAACATAACTAGGGCTCAAATCTAGTTTTCCGATGTAGCAATACGTTTTAGCTTTGCTGTTGACATTGCCGTTTTCATTCATATTTTTCTTATACCTGTCTTGTCGAAAGATGAATCCGACCAATCATGCCGACATAACCGCCGACTAAAAAAATTAACCGCATCTCCACGTGGTGGATGACGTTGATTAGGGCGAAGCTTTGGTGGTGCTTGTCTGCGTAGACGCTGAGCCGCAGCATGCCGAGCCTTTCATTTGTTTTCATCCATGTCAGAAAGAGAATGGTGGAATGGAACGTGGTTATATACGCATTTGAGCATTTGACCACAGCGCCTCCCTCGTCTATAAACGTTTAGCCAATGCATGCAAAGTTTAACGCGATTATATACGCATTTGACCGCAGCGCCCTCTCCTGGTATAGACGTTGAGCGGCTAAATGCAACGTTTCATCCATGACATCCCCAGCTCTTGAGTTACTACCACATCTCAGAGCCCCCTACTCGTCCCGCAGTTGTGGCCGAGTGGTTAAGGCGATGGACTAGAAATACATTAGGGTCTCCCCGCACAGGTTCGAATCCTCTCGACTGCGCAACATATTTTTTCATCATTTTTTCATACTCTTTTTTTATTATTATTTTTGCTCTACACGAGCACGTGAGCTCACAAGCAGGAGCACGAGCACAGGACTGCTGGACGACATACGGACAGGGCTAGCCCCTAAGGAGCTTCGCCCTTAAAACGTAAAATGCAACAGAAACCCATTTGCAATATATTCACTGCCACGATACCAATACGGTTGGTGGAAACGAGCGTGCATGCACGATTAGAGGTAATCACCGAGATGAATGCAGACGTACACGTGATTAACGGAAAAAACTGGGTTCGAAAGAATACCTGCCTCTTATGACGCATGCTGTTAGCGCAAAGGCGAAGTATCTCAGTACCGAGCATAAAATAAAACGCTCTCTTAACATCATTATTCACAAATTGAGCCGACGGCAAGCCTCCGTTATCCGGCGATGCGTACCAACACCGGGAGGGCGGTCTTCGTTACTGAGTACGCCTTTACATTTCCAGCTTTAGTTTTTCGATTCATACGGCCGCTAAGCCGCGGCGTCTTTTCATTCCACTTCGCCTTCTCTTCTTTGTCACTCATTTTCTGTCTCCTTCTGCGTAGAACGCTGCGATAGCGCCATCGCACCGCTGATTTCTATTGCTGCCTTGTTTTGTATGGGGTTTTAGACTCTTTCTCAGCTCAGCTATTTAGTTCCTTTCTGCTACTTCAGCTATCTGGTATGTTATTTCAAAGCTATCTACGTGTGTTACTTTAGTTATCTGCTATGTTACGCCCGCACTCTTGATTTTGTTTTTGTTTTCAACGCCGACGTATTTGAGCCATCTGCAAGCTTGTTTTCTTTATTCGCTATCCCTTTTTGTTTGGTTTCGCAAGGAGCCCCTAAAATCCATCTTCTGATTTAAGTTGCGCTTTATTCTCACTGCTGCAATGTTTGTAAATTGTTTTTACGGTCATTCTTTCCTGACATTTATTGTGTTGTGGTTGTGTGCGTGCTTGTGGACACGTCTGCTACTGGTTGGCTTCCACTGGCTACAAGGTAATCTAGAGTTAGCCACTGGGCCGACACTGACTTTGGTGCTCGGGCATATTTTTGTCATCACGTATTCTGGGAAGGCGACATCAGATATTATCACGTTGCACCTCCCACATCAAAACTAAGTTCTGAGAACATACTTCTAACAGGTAAAGCCTTGTTTCCGGTTTTCAGACGCGATCTAGTCGTGCGTAATATTCTGAACGACTCTGAACCTACTTAATCAATACATAAATGTCTGTTCTTATTCGCGCTATAATTTTTCATTGCGATTGTGATCAGTGGACACCACTGTGCAACTACATTTAACATAATTATTTTTTTCGGTTTTCAGGATAGAGAAATGGGACTTGTCAACGTCCAGAACGTCGCGAAACCTAAGCTTTTGTATTGCGTAATCTGCTCGGAAAAAGAAAAAAAAACTCCAGGTTTGTTAGGAGCGCCATGGACACTGTTCGGCACCGCTCCCATAGGTTTTTGGAGGAGTTTCCAGTATTCGTGAAGCTATAAACCAGAAACTAGTTGAACCCCCTTGAAAACTTGAGAAGATTGCTTCAAATGAACCAGTGGTTGAGGACCGCTCAAATGACCCTATCAAAATCTATTACTGGCCTGGATTTTCAGGACTTCTTTTTATTATTATGCGTACATATTATGACAAGGACGTCGACACTGGGCCAGTAGCGCACCTGACCACCACGCGCCAATCTCCGCGCGCACGTTCCGCTTCCTTTCATTCCTTTCTATCTCATTGAGTGAACGCGTTCGTCATTTGCTACCGGATCTCACATCTGGAACAAGATATATATATATATATATATATATATATATATATATATATATATGTCGTTCCGAAGATGTGGGGCCGGTAGCAAATATATATATATATTGTCACGAATGACAAGCGATGAGCCGACGGAAACTGAAGTAACTAAACATTTAATGGGCGAACTTGTGCCCAAAGATATAAAAGAAAAAGGAAATAGAAGAAAACAGCAGAGCGTCGCGTGGCGTCGAAGGCGGCGAAGCAGCAGGATCGAACGCTGAGGTGAAACTGACTTCGGCCGTTGCAGCCCTTTGTACACGGGTGGACTCTCTGGAACTATCGGCCTCGAAGATTTGGAGCGTAGAACATTCTAACCTAGAAC
>JAZHYW010042669.1:0-18856 GCA_037355805.1 Ixodes ricinus | reverse complement strand
GCTTGGCCGATCAATGATAAACAATGCGCCACTGTATCGACGTTGTCATTCAGTACCTCGCGGAATGTCCGAATGAAGGCATCATCCGAAAATACCCAGTACAGGGCGGTATCCAGGTCCCGGGACCATCGAATGGAAATCACTAGATATATAAAGATCGAGATCAACGGGCTGCAAGGAGATATAAAGAATGGAACACATCAATGACATCGGTGTTACTTTCGAACAAATGTACCCAGGAAACGAAGCACAGTGAAGTGACACACTAAGCCGCATGGTTTCGAAAAAAGAAAAAAAAGTGACCGTTGCCCAGAGCTGAGTGACTCCAACACATCTAACCCCTCCCCCCTCCAAAAAAAAGGTTTATAAAAATTGTAAAGGGTAAATTTGTAATCGATCACAGCAAAAAACGTATTTCAATTACAATGATCGTTACTCCTTAAAGCAAGTAATTCAAGCGTTACAAAATTACAACAAAATGTAATCGATTAGAAGTGATTCACAAGTTGTAACGCGTAACGTACAATTCTGCTCTGTAGCAACCTCGTTTTCTTCAAAGGCGGCGTCAACGTCGACCAAAACCCGCGTTTTTTTCTTTCTGTGAATATGCCTTGAGAGTGCAGTATCAATGGGGTGTTCAGTCCGCGCTTCTTTACTCCTACTCCGACGCTTCGAGTTTCATACTCCGATCGCAGCCACTAAGCGGAGCACCACGTACTGGAGCACGACACACCGAAAGTATCTACAAGCCACATATATGAGACACTTCCGACCGCACGGTACCACACGGTTGTGAAGAACCATGCATCTCGTACATGCGGTTGGGAGTAGCCGAAATTATCTCGAAGATAAATTAATCAAAGCGGCTGTGAAGGGGCAGACTGTAAATTAAAAAAAAGACAGCGATGTTGGCAAGTTGCTACGAATATTTTAATATTCGTGAAAGATTCGAAGACTCGTTATGACCACATATCCGGAAAGTTACCTTGACCGATCTATTTATTGACCATGTATAGTGTTGACATTTCAATAAATGACAACATTATTGAAGCCGCTTGTTGACGCAGGAAACTCAAACTTGTCGATGTTCCGTGGTTCCGTCTTGCACTGCTAGACGAAACTCGTCGATGTGCTACACCGACTCCGGCACACCACCGTACAATGAATATAATTTTAAGTCGTTTTCAGGTGAGAGGCCCGAAGAAACCTTTTGCGGGTCGCTAATTGCTCTATTAGCTTTCAATTTTCATTGTTTTTAGCGGCTGGAGTAAGCACTATACCAATGGAAAGGGGAATCGGTCCGAGAGCGCCCTTCGTCTTGACAACGTTTCTGTCTGCGCCGTCGTTTTCCGCAACGCTAACTGATGTTTCGGCTTTCCAACAAAAATATCTTAATTAGCTGGGCTAAGCATTCTAAAAGGGTGGTGGTTCGAATGTCTTTTCATTTCGGCAACTTTCCTTTCGCTGTGCTAACAGTGCGCTACCATTCAACTGATGAATTTCTTTTCAGACGAAGTGCAAAAACAAATCTTTCCCAGAGCATTAGTTTTTGCTTTGGCTTTAAAAAAATCGTTTTTACGTACTGTATTAAGCACTATTCAACCGTAAAGTGCCAGCGGTCTGGGAACGGCCTTCGTCTAGATAATGTTTCTGTCAGCGCAGAGGGCTGCACTGACAGAAGGACTGTCGAGAAGAAAAGCGTAGCCGGACCGCTGCCACTTTACGGTTCAATAGTGCTTAATCCAGCGCGTAAAACGATTTGAATTGAAAGCCAAGACAGCAATTAGCGTTCCGAAAAAGATTGTTCGTGCATCTCGCCTGAAAACAGATTCATCAATGAAACGGTTGCGTGCCGAGAACAGAGCGATAGAAAAAGTGTCCAGATGAGAAAACATTCCGACCGCTGCCCTTTTTAGAATCCTTAGCCCAGCGAATTAAAATATTACTTAACTTTACAGCGCACCAAAACAAAGAAAACGCTCACGAATAAAGGCACACTAAAAAGTGACACACTCTCTCAGCACCGACTCGCAACTCTTGGCTTGTATTGGTTATCTTCTGCTTCTACTTATAATAAAAAACTCTTTTTCTGTGCTCTAAATACAAGATGCCAACCCAAATAATGCAAACATCTAAAAATTATTAAATTCCTTTGAAAATAATAAAACATAAAAGCAAAGACAAAAAATGAATGTAAAATAAATTATAATTAAAACTAAAAAATAATGTATACTAAAGATTTTTCACTCTTCCTGCCTCAAAGACCCTTTGGCCAAATATAGTACTTCCCTTCTTGAAAAAAAAATATATATAAATTGTTTGTTGACAACCTGTTATTCTAGTTTTCAATTCTGTCAGCTTCTATAATTTACCTGGTGAGTTGGTTGAGACTCTTGCCCAGCACAGTACAATTCCTTTAAAGCGCCAAACACCCGCAGTCCCAACAGTGAATTTCTAAATGTCCCAAGTTGGCGTTGGTGATGTTGTTGCCATGCTCATGAAGGCAGTAACTTAGACACCGTCCACTCTGACTTATTTACTCTCCCTCTCAGGAAAGGGGAATGGAATAAATGACACCATCTGCAAAGGAAACAAAGTGCGTTATGTGCTTCTTGGAGCAGTTTACTGCATTACTTGAAGGCCAGTTTACCCTTTTGATTACATGAACCACCGACTCGCTCAGTCAGCAGTCCTAGCATTTTAAGATACTTCCATTAGAAAGCCCAACCATCAGTTAGTGTTTCGTAAAACGTTTGTTCGCATCTCACCTGAAAACGAATTCATCTTACATATGGTACCATGCCATAGCACAGCGACAGAAATGTTTTTGGGATGAAAAGACAGTCGAAGCGCTGCCCTTTCTATCTAACGCACTCCGATTGGAAAGCCAAAACATCAGTCAGTCTTGCGTAAAATTTTTTTATGAATTTCGCCTGAAAGCGAATTGATGTGCTAGCTTATTGAACGGTGATGTGCTAGTATCGGCGCAGCACATGGGCGGGTTCCGCCCCGCGCTGGAAGAGGGCACCTGCAGGGAACATCTGGCAAGATTGACAGTTTCCTTCATCAACAACCGGGTTCAAAAATGTTGTCCATTATTTATATATGAACAGCATGCATGGTACCAAATGTATTGGTCAGGACAATTTCCCGCATATGTGCTAGAAGCGAGTCTTCGAACCTTTCACGAATATTAATTAATTCGTAGAAACTTCAAATCGTCGTCGTATATTTCACTTTACACTCGGCCACTTGGGAGAGACCTCAATTAATTTACCTTGAAAATTATTTAGGCAACTGCCACATGCGTCAACAAGATATCGAATTCGTCATAAGCGTGCGGTATGAAGGAGCTCGTGCGGTTGGTCGACAGTTTCGATGTGTCGTCCTTCTGTGCGCCATGCGCAGTTTAGTTGCCGCGCTCGGAGTATAAAACTCGAAACTTCGGAGTAGGAGTAAAGGAGCGCGGACTTCACACGCCCATTCCCACCGCGCAGACGCCCTTAATTCGTACCACGAGACAACTGCAGGGACTGTGAAACGTGAACGGCGTAGCTGCCTGTTCTGGACGCAGGCTATTTTCCGCAATGGTGTGGCAGGCGTTGCCAGCAGAGGCGTGAGAGATTATTTCGCTCTTTATAAAGGACAGCCAGTTGTTCTACGGAATTGGTTTCATTGGAGAGAAACACTTCTTACTGTTAATTTAGTGTTAATTTAGTGAGAGTAGACGCAATACACGTTTTTCGATATATTTGAGAATAGACTCCCTGCTTAAATAAATCTTTGAAAGATATCTGTGGATTTCTTTCAATGAAGTTAATGCCAGGATGATGTGGCAGGCGGCAGGGTGCCGACGAGTGATGAAGGACTTTTAGCCTTTTTTTTTTTAAAGATTTTCACGATGTCTATTATATATCTTCCCAACTTGTTTGTGTTGTTGCCACTAATATAAACCAATCTGCAGCGGAAATAAAGTTTATTTGTAAGTAGCGCTGCGTCTGTGTCTCCTTCTGTGTCCCTCGTCGTGTCGCACTATATATTCATTATGAATAACCAACTTCCCCAACTTTCTACCTTCGTTACTGCCAGGGTTGCCTAAATCTGAGGTTTGTGTAAACTATTTTTTCTTCAATATATTGCACATTTAAAGGACCACCACTTTCTTTCTGGTTTCAATTGGTCGCCAGATCTGTCAAGTTTCTCCTGCTTTATATGGAGCGGTAGCGCTGGTGCTTAAAAAACTCTCCTGTATTTGACAGCCCTGGCACGTTCTTGTGAAGCCAGAAACAGTGAGTGAGGCAGCAACTGAAGTCTGTGTTGGGAACGTCTCTGACCAGCTCTTGCCCCTCACATGATCGACAGACTGCGGCTGCTGCTGCTGTACCTCCGCCATCTTTTGCGACATCCGGTTATCGTATCTCCTTGTGTCGGATGTTCTCCGCCAGCCACTGGATTAGTTTCTTGACTGCAAAATTTGTCTTCCTGGTTCCTTGTTCTTTGAATGTTGGCTCGTGATCAGTAATTTCTATGCCTTCCTACGGCAGCGGCATCATGAATCGGGAGCCTACATTCCTGGACGTAGCCTAGCACTTCTATGGTCCTCAACTGCGTTTAATTTTTTCGAGGTGTTGGAAATGTGCAGTCTGTAGTGAGTGCTTTCTCTTCTATCTTGTTTGTACCTAGAGTTTTTTTGTCGAGGGGCGTGTTTCGTGTCAGTCATGCTTACTTATTCACCATTCTTATGGTTTGGGTGTTGAGTCTTGCAATTGGTTTAAACTGATTTTTTTAGCTCTACACTGTTGCAGCAGCAGAGTGCTTTGGATCTTAAGAGCGCTTTACGATGGATCGAATAGCGTTTCATTCTTGCCCTATATATCTTACCGTTTCTCTTAGAGAAACTTTTCAGAGCCTGGCAGCATGTCTTCTTCAGTTTCGGTAAACATTTGGTATTCCGAGCTGTTTCTTCAATTGTGACTGAAGATGTTGGTGCTATGAGTTTTTTTTATTTTTTGTCCCATGAGTCGGAATCGCATTAGCTGTCTAATCCCTCTCCTGTGGTCCCCTGGTCTCGCAGTGGCAGTGTATTGGACGTTTCCAGGTTAATGATTCATCCTGACCTCTTCCAAGTACTTAGAATCTCAGTTGATGCCTTGTTGCAGCGTGTGCTCCTGATCTACCAGGGAGCCTCACTTAGTTCAGAGCGCGACATTATCATCTTATAATGTAAACCCAAACTTTTCATCTGTGGCGTTGGTAGGTCTCCCATTACCATGTCGAATAATGTGGGTGATATCACTGCCTCTTGTGGAACACCTCGGTTGTTGGGTGTCTTCAAGCCATTGTCTTTCCGATTTTCCTCCTAAATGTTGTATTAGCCAGGAAGTGTTCGATTCAGTTTAGCGTTCTGAATATTAGTCCACAAGTCCTATCTCCTTGCTTCTCCGCCCACTTAATGGAGTACGGCATGTCAAGAGCCACGAGTCCTGGCTCTGGTATTTTTTGTCCGTCATCATATCTTCGTATGTCAGCCTTAGACTATCTTTTTCTCCCGTGAATTTCCTGAATCTAGTCTGCCTTAGGTCTAGCCTGTCATATTCTTTGGGGTACAGTAGTATGTTCTGCAGAACCAGTTTCTTCACGAAATGCAGATCCTGGATGTTAACGAGCCTGGCCAGAAGTTTTCAATCCTATCATGGGTCTTTCCTGGCTTAGGTATCTGTCTAGCCCAAGAGATGTTCCAGGAGCCCGGTGTCTTGTTTTTTTTACATGCTTCGCTGTATTTTTACTAGCAGTTTTTTGGCCTTGCCTGGGAAGCTTTTTCGGAACGCATATGTAATCTCGTCGACTATGGGTGCATGATCCGGTTTGTCAGAGTTAATGGCTTCGAGCAGTTCTTTTTTTAGGAGGTTCGTCCATGTCCGGTTACCTCATGTTTCACTGCCCAGTGCCCAGTTCTTCGTGTGTTTCCCGCCGCTCTGCTCTGTCGCCGTGTTGAACAGAAAATATATCTTATCGACTATTGTAGGTCTTTGTGGATCCACCTCTTGTAGCTTTGCAAGCTGCCTTTCCTCTGATATCTTTCTCTTGGGGCAGTCGATGGTTGCCATGTAGGGCCAGCAGCAGTTCTTACACTTTATTCTTTGTGCACTCCTTCACCTATTCTTTGTGTATGTGTCCACATCATTCGCATTGGCACTCTTGGCTTGGGCGCATGTCCATTTTTGTGCCCAATGCCATGGGAATGGAAGCAGCCTATAGGCCTCGGACGTCACGATTCCAAGTTGACGACTTCGCAGCAGAACATGACTTTTTTTGTACATTTACGTTTCCCTGGAGATGAATACCAAGGCCTTCCTGTTCTTGCCATGGGGCGTCCATAGACTATTTTGAATGTTCTGCATTCAGAATACGGAAATATTATCTCGGGTGTCTCTTCGCTGTTAAATCTATGGAAGTAGATGACTCCGTGTTCTTGGTTGTTCCCCATGGACTTGTGTGGACTTAAGGCATACGACACTTTGCCTTCGTGATCTCCGTGACTTGCAGGAAATTTCCGATGAGCTCTTCCTTTTGCGTTGTTAGCAAAAATATTTGATTCTTAGGTTGACATAAATTTTCAGTCGTCACGCGATCGGAAAGACCATCAGACATATGTGACGGTGCATCAAATTTTTTGATGGCCCATCAAATTTTTTGATGGCCCATCATTCTTTTTAATGGATCATCACACGTCATTGGCAGCCCATAACAACATTCTTGACGGACCATCGCATATTCTTGATGGTTCAACATACCTTATTTGATGGCCCAACAGACCCTCTTGATGGTCCATGAGACTTCTTCGATGGTCCGACAGGCTTACTGAATGGTGTCTGATGGACCATCAAACGTTTTTTGATGGTGGCTGATGCACCATTAAATGCTTTTGTTCGTAGCTCAGAGACCGTCCAAACGTTTCTTGTGGTGACTGCGGGATAATCGAAACGTTCTGATGTTGCCCGGGTGAGAGCATCAGGATATCTCGATAGATCATCAGAACGCAAAAAGGCTGATGGGGCTTCTCATGACATCTTTATGTGGTGGAAAGAACCTGACTATATTCGGGAGGTTACAGCTGTGGCCGAGAGAAGGCAGTACTGATATCTGGTCGTAGTTCATGCTATAATTACATTCGGTGTGGAAAGCTGACAGCGGCGTGGTTCGATGACAAAGTGTTCAATCTGTAATAATCCGCTTCGACAACAGTTCTAAGAAACTCGAAAGGTAACGTTCTTATAGACTTGGGTATGTTTTTGCAACCATAGTTTTGTTTTAAATTGCTTGACTGTCCTTTGGTGAAACACTTTGTTGATCCGCTTTGTATGCCAAGTAGATCATATGTTTACAATCTAAGTGGCAGAGAATGTGCCGAAAAACGTACTTTGCTTAATAGGAACTTCATTTACTAGGTCTACCTGTGCTGAGAAACTAAATGGCTGCGAAGAAAATGTTGACAAAGCCGCGAATCAGATAATACGAGACTTACCGCATTATCGGGCCGACGCGCTTTAGTATATTGTATGCTGTCGCGCGACGACGTTATGCTTATCATAGATGATAGGGACATAGGGTAGATAGCCACTCAACGGACACCAATCAAGTTGCTGCGCGTAGTAGAGTCTCGAAATTAATGAATGGATTAATCGCATTTTCTCTTCCGTTTTGTTTTTGTGGTTTAATAATGCAACGTCCGATCATTTTCTAAAGAAAAAAAATAGCATGCCATAACTAAAATACAAACTTTGCTTTCAGGGTTCTATGGGGATTTCGGAAGGTACCATAAGTCTTCGGATGTTTCTTTTTTGAAATAATAATGGGCAACGAATAAAGTTCATAATTGACTGTAATGGAATCTTTGACTTCTTTTGGTACAAACCTGTGATTAGAAATGCATACCAACCAACAGACCATTATACCATCAGGCCATCATATGACCCAAAATATGTCAGACCATTTAAACCATCAATGTCAAAAATACGACAGACCATCAAACCATCAAACCATCACACTATCAAGCCATCAAACCATCACACCATCAGCCCATCAGATCATTAACGTCCCAAAATACGAAAGGCCATCAGCTTGACGGACCATCAAGAGTATTCCTTATGGTCTTTTCGATAAGGCAGAGTTGTCGATTCCGCCTTTTCTACCGCTGCTACTGTGTCCAAAGACTTGAGATTCTTGACATGTGTGCATATTGCTTTTAGTACCACTGTCTGCATATTGCTTTTAGTACCACTGTTTGCATAGATGCGATTTTTGCTCTACTCTTCCAAAGCTAACGCTTTCGGTTCGTCATCTTTCGATAACCAGTGTTTTCGTCAGCGTTTTCCCATATTCGTAATTCAACCGGTTTTCGTGGGATTATCTTTCGAAATCGCAGCTCCTACGTACGTTTTTAGCCTTAACTTGTGATTCTTCCTTAGTCGGGGTTTCTCGTTTTCGTATTTCTTGTTGCAGTGGAAATTAACAAGCATCTTGAGATGCTCACTTTTTGATATTCCATAGCATTCCTTGGCTGGTTCACCATCAAGCTGGTGTTCAATATAATTTGCATGTACAAGGTGCAATCAAAAAGTTCCGGGCCTGATCATTTAGCATAAAAAGAGAGGCCAGGAGGGTGATGCTTGCACAGCGGTTGAGGGCAGAAACATTTTATGCCAAAGGACGTTCTGTGAACATTTGGAGCTGCGCTACACGAGCTTTTTAACCATGTGCACGAGCACAATGGCGATTTCACTGTAGGCTATTCTAAAAAAATATCATGAACGCGAGTCCGGACTATTTTTGTCGTGTTAATTGTTTCATATGTTACTCCTCAACATGTGTAATGAACATAACCAAAAAGACTCTAGAAAAGCATACTATTTAAAGACGAAAATAATTGTGAGTCTGTCAAAACGCCCTATTTGATTTTTCATCGGCACGCTGCAGCAACAGAAGACGAAGAAGTATGCGCTTACGCGCGAGTTCGACACACTTCCACGCAGCCACCTCTAGATGGCTGCAAGAAGAACTGCGCCGTCCTCAGTCTGTGATCTTTAGACTTCTTCATGACTTACTAATATTGTAAATAGTCTTTTGTAAGCAAACGAGACCACCCTCTTATTACGACTTGTTACGAAGCGGTGACCCGGAGCACGGAAAAATATCTCCTTCAGACCTGGCCTGACAATCAATAGCACACGGTGATCGTGGAACTGGAACGATGTACGTGGCGCTAGACACTGCATAAATTAATGGCCCAACAACGCTTGCTATCGCTGCAATTTACTTCGAGTTGCCGAAATTCTGGGCAGCTGACTCGAAACTCTTGTTCATTAGGATTGAGTAAACCTTCCGAAATAACAAAATAACATCACCCTTGACGGCGTTCAACCCCGTCGTTTCCGCTCTGCCACAGTCATCGGCAGCAGTGGTTTGGGAGATACTTCGCGCTCCATCACATGACTTGCCCTACGAGCACATGAAGAACGAACTGATCAGGCGAACAACAGAGTCAGAACACCGTGCATTACAGCAACTCCCCACTGCCGAAGAGCAGTGAGGAGTTGATAACTTACGGCAGTCTGAACACACATACAACACAATTACTTGAGGCCAATGAAGTGCTGTGACTGAGAAACTGTGTACAAATTGAGGAACATAGCACATAACAATTTTAATGCAACTAATATTTGGAGATGGGGATCCTGCGACTAACAGGAAGGGCAAACCGGGAGCGAGAAACTAATGGCGAGTGTTCAACGCAGGAATCTGTCGTGCCTCGTGCGAGTCGAACCCAACAACGGTCCAGATGACTGTTTCGGCAACAACCGAACAATTTCTCTGATAACCAAAGGCTCTTACTGGAATTATCGGCAGTGACCGGGGAGACCTGAAGGAATGAAGCTGGAGTGATAATTCATTGGAAACGAGAAGGTGTAACCATTGGTAGTGGCTCGAAAGCACCGGCTCATGTATCTAATCTTCGCGCAGGCCCCAGACAAACACGTCCTATGGTTGGCGTTAGAATATATTTGTATGGTCGATTTTAGCATTTGAACCCTATTTCTTTTAGCTCTCTATATGGATGTCCTTAACTTTCTCTGATTTCGACCCTTTGGGAGTTGTTGAGCGCAGCTCTTAGGCGCCGTTTCCGGCTTGAGCGGCGTCGCCATCGGCGTCGCCGTCACCGTCGGCGTCGGCGTAACCGCGTGGTGCATGATGGGTAATTTTCCCCGCTAAATTTAGCGGAAAATTAGCGTGCCTTCCCCTGCTCCTCAAGAGCTGCACTCTAATTCGGCGTTAAAGGGAGTTGTAAACGGCTTTCATTTTTTTAACACTTTAAAAGCTCTGTTACTGATTATTAACCCCGGCGAATGTTTGTTTATGCTGAGTTAGATAATTTTTAGAGCTTTGCCTAAGCATATTTTTAATCGGCAGACTATAGTTGCTTATAAATTTCTTTGGGTTTTCTTCAAACCCTCAGTAGATTTCTGTGGCGCTTGTTTTATAAATCTTTATGGCTTCTTTTAAAGCTCTTTAGCAGTCAAGCCATACCTATGTACAGCTTGTTTTCTGGTTTTGTTCAGCCTTCTGTATATATTGTATGGTTTGTTTTAGAATATATTATGGCTTCTCTTATAGCTCATTTAGCAGGCGTGTTATGGCTCTCTGGTTTTTCTATTGGTATTGTTTAGCCTTCGTTAAATTTCGCTGTGGTTTGATTTAGAATCGTCTTCGTTTCAGTATAATCGCGCCTTTGGGTGTCGTTATGTCTGCCCACAGTGTCTAACCGGAATTGAACTGAACCGAAAACGAGAACCGGACCTTTGTTTTTAGCCAAAGGGAACTAAACCGGGAACAAAACACAACGGTAACCAGTTCAAAACGGTTCACCATGGTCTTTTTTTTGTCGTGTTAGTATCACGAAATGAATGTTCCAGAAGAAAACAAATTATAGGTGCATAACTTTATTACGTCGCACAACTTTTCGTAGAACTATGGCCACAAATGAAAAAACGTCGACGGGCTCATGCGGCATGATGATGTCGAGTGCACAAGACGCGAATTCCCGTTGGTCGGAGCCCGGCAGAAGCAAATGTGCAGCCTCCCACGCCGTCATCTCGAAGCGCCTCATTGCGGCATTTCGCCAAGTTATGCATTTTGGGAATCAGTGGCCAGCAAAATCCATACGCGCTCTGGTCCTGGCCCACAGGTTCCCAGAATGCAGCACGTGCGGTGACGGATTCATGGAAGTAGCCTACTGCGTGCGATTGCTTTTAATGCTTCGCCGAGTCGCGATAGAGACTCCCGTGAACTGGCCGTGCAGATGAGCGCACGATCTCGGCTGCTGTTCAGAGCGATGAGCGAAGATTCTGGAATCACGGCTGCCGGAGCAGTGTCTATCGCCGTTGCTCTCCGACAGGAGCGCGTTACCTTCACGCGAGCAAACGAGCAAGCCCACAGAATAGAAAGGACGCGCGTGCGCACTTCGCGGTTCTCGGCACCAGACGGTGATCTGTGTGACGTCACTTACGTGACCAAGGTTTTGTGATAACGGCCTCCAAGCTTTGCATCAATTCCAAGCGCGGCGAATTACGTAGTTCTAGTTAACAATTAAAATAGCGCAAAAAAAGACAAGGACAAGAAGTACACAGGACAAGCGCTGACTTTCAACTAGTTTTTACTCAGGAAAAGCAGGCATATATATACACACGTACATCCACAAGGTTGCCCACAATCTGAAGAAAGTGGCAAGCAAGTACGATATTCCTGTTGTGTTTTCTGCCCCAAACAAGTTGGCTGAGTTGTGCTCCTCGCATCTCTGATGAGAAGGCAAAAGCACCATGTGACAAGAAACACGTCAACACTTACGTGGACTGCACAGTGGGTGTGGTATATGAAATTCCACTGAGCTGTGGAAAGGTATACATCGGCCAGACAGGGCGGTGCATCAATGACCGAGCACGGGAGCACGCATTATCAGTAAAAAATAAATACGGCTCGCATTTGCCTATTCATTGCAACACGTGTGGCTGCGTTCCACGATTTCAGCAGATAAAGATTCTGGGTAGAAGCCGAGAGACGGTCGCTCGAGAGCTATTGGAAGCGTTCTTTATCAAAAAAGTGGGACGGCCTGTGTCAGCGACACTTCTATTGTTCTTCATAGTAATGAGTTTCAGTTTTTGAATGATCGTGCACAAAATTAGTCAACTTTTATGTGGTGTTGCTTTGCCTGTCGTGTGTATATATATGCCTGCTTTTCCTGAGTAAAACTAGTTGAAAGTCAGCGCTTGTCCTGTGTACTTCTTGTCCTTGTCTTTTTTGCGCTATTTTAATTGTTAACTAAGATGAACCAACTAGCCCAACAACGTACCCTACTATACGTAGTTCTATGTCAGAACAGGCACCTGCATTTCTATGTATTGATTCATTCCTTTTCGTGGCGCTTTTGTATTCGCACTAACCATTTTCTTGTGTCACGTGCTCACGTGACGTAATAGTGTCAAGATACTATGTCAAGTAATGTTATGTCACGTGGCCCAGCGACATCACGTGACGTCATCACGTGACTCACTGCGTCAAGTGAATTTAAATTGATGACGTCACTAGAGTTAATAGCGTTGCTGACACGTTGACGTCCCATGACATCACGACTTCTTACCCCGAGCCACGTGACACCAGCCCGTTCTTCATTGTCATTATCTCGAGTCGAGTGCTCGGGTTCATGACAATCAGCATTGCGAAACATTCTGGTAATGGCTCATCTTCAATCGGTGACGAAAATAGCCGAACTCTAATGATACCGGACTTCATTGTCTATTCATTGCTAATCCCAGCGCATGAGTACGCTGAACACTGACAATATATAGTTAGCGTCATGTCACGTTACTGCTTGTTCTAATTGCGAACTGATGAGGAGAAAGTTGTTTAGTTTTTTTATTTTTGCTTCTTATGCCATTGCGTTGAGTGAAAAACTAATGGGTGGTTCTGAAAGATATAAACGTCAGTGATTAGTTCTTAGCAGTATTTACGGAAAGAACAAACATTGTTGATTGATTAATTTTACAGGTACTCATCAATGAGTCATTCAATGTTGATTGGAGATAACGTAATAAGTCAGGTGAGCTAGTTAAAGTTAAACATTCCTAAAACTAAAGACGGAGGCTACAAAGAGGGGACAAACACAAGACGTCCCAAGTGGCCTCTGTCTTGTGTTTTAGAAAAGAGTCATTCAAACCTGTTTTTGTTTTTGCTGAACTGCCCCAAAATTTGTCCCGAATACGGAGACATCTAAAGGAGTAAACGTGCCCTAAGAGTCTTGCGTCACATAAAACTGTGTGTACGGGAGGGATACCTCAAAGGAAAGATCTGAGTGGCGTCAGAGGGACAGACATTCGAACGTTGGAAGCTGCTCCAAGTCCCACAGGAGTGCCGTTCTTTAGTTCATCCCAAAGCTCCAAGCACCTTTGTATCTTTCTGTAAACATCATTTTTTGTACGCAAACTGAAAGCAATAGAGGAATGCTGTGAAGAAGTGACAAAAATATAATTATTGTACTTCCTCTCACAAAAAAATTGGGGAGGTTCACAGGAAAATAGAATTTTTTTGGTGGAGCAAAGAAACAACAAAAAAGGGGTGGGGAAGTTTTGTGTTATAAAGGTTCCACTGCCGCGCATCTTCGGCAAAGACCAGGAACCATAAACCTAGAAACTACTTTTTGTAAAAAAAAATAATCCTCACATTAAGCGCGTTTTGTTGTACCAGACACTCGCACCGTTGCTCACGACACAGCACCAAGGAAAAATAAATTTTGTGTGTAAAGCGCATAACTTGCATTGAGCGCGAACCTTCCGCACCGTGCATTTTGCACCATCAGATTTGATTTTCTTTGTAAGATCAAATCACAATGACCACCAGCATATAGCGTGATGACGCCACGTGCCAACCATGTTAAACAGTTCAGTCTTCTGGTGAAATGCGATGTTAGAAAAACTAGCAAAAGTAAATCCAAAAATGTAAAGTTGCGCAGCATATAGAGCAATCTGGTGAGTATATACGGGAGCCTAATAAAGGTTAGAGCACATGACTGATAAAGCAAAAAGTTGCAAATTGAGCGGCAAAAGCTAATGCACGCAAAACCGAATATAACATTTGCACGACGAGGCATTATTTCGCAAAGTTTTTAGGTGATGCAATTTTGTGCCCAAATGCTGTTTATATAATGATTATAAAAATGTTCGTCTGATTTCGCGATATTTATGGCTATTTATAAATATTACATTTCGATGTATTTTATGCATTTGTTTTTGCAGTAAGACTTCGTGTATCCGGATCTTTTGAAGAACACCATTAATTATCTCTCTCTTTCTGCGCATTTCGTGTGTTTGCCCTGAGATTTATCATTTGAGCACAATGTCCTTCTTGGCGTATCCCGCGACCCTGTGATTCACACGGTCAAATAGCGAACACAATATGACCTTTCCGGAGATTGGCTTAACAGCTGGCGTATTTTCGAGTATCGTCCTCCCGTGTTGGTGTCAAGCGGTTACGTGAACTTCATAATTCCAAATTTATTGATGCTAATAAAATAAATTTATTTAGCAACTGAATGTTTGACAGCAAAAGTAAAGGGCCGATCACCTCAACGATTCCAAAATAGGTAAATGCACCCCAAAAGTATCTGGAAAATGATCTGCCAATCTTTTATGGTGTTTTCTTACCTTCCATTGAGACGAGTGTGAGTGATCTGAGAGAGCCTTAAACAAAATCTTTATTTTAATTTAATTTATTTAAATAACTTCGTGTTCTAGAAAAAAAATGCTAAACGTGAAACCGAGCTCGTGCGTATTAATCATGGTGTTTAGACCCTGAGACTGGGGAGAATAGACCCTTAGCAGTTTCAGGGTTTAAACATCTTGATTTAGGTGTTCTTGACACATTAATACATTTTTAGACGTTTATATGACTGCTATCACCTCTTTTATCTGCCTGTGGACTGCACAAAACAAAAACGTACACAGGGGCGCGTGGCAGAACCATAACGTTTACGCACGCATACCGTCAGAACGTGACCAATGAAGTTGCTGCCATCTTGAATGGAGCATAAATTACCGCTTCTGCCTATTTACCGAAAATCATCCATTATCAAGGGTGATACTATTGTGCATATTGAATTTATCGGCATTTTATCAAGAACGAACGTCTAAAGCCAGGCTATGACAATTTATCTTGCATAACAAAATGCGTACTCGGGTACGCGATATTTTAGGCCAGATTTTATCTGAGTACAGAGGTGAGTATACATAACAGTGAACAATTTCTATCACTACTTTCTGCATCAGTGTTCGCCTTTATCACGGTGCGGAGTGAGAACAATGAATGTTAAAAGCACAAAAACTGTGATTCCGGCTCAGTGTTTCTATAAAAAGTAGACTGAAATGGCTTGTGCTAAAACACTCGTAACATTTTGGAAATATTGTTGCTTTAAGCTCAGTTGCGTCCTCGTCATATACGTCGCCAAGCTATTTTGTAAACTATTTTTCACGTTATATATGACGGGAAGGTGCCAATTTCACACATTTTTGCGATGTGATTAACTCCTTAGTTCATAAGCACAATTACCATTCAACTTTTTCTACTGCTACGCAAAGTTGTACTAATCACAGGTATTTTATGCAACCTACTACACTCTGTAACCTTTGATTTCAGGTAATATATACGTGACTACGCTAAACAGGTGTATCTTGATTTGTATAAGCACGGCGTTTTGTATGTTTATCTAATTTCATTTTACTGTTGCCGCGAATTTAAATAAGGCAATTTATTATTTTTGGTACCTCTAAAGGAAAGTGAACTGTACGTACGATGACACGCTATATGCTTATAGTCCGTTGCAACTCAAAAAGGAAGGGCGAGGGAAAGACCGGCCGGGAAGGAGGAAGCAGACAGAACGCTGAAGAGAGAAGGTGGTTTCCCCTTTCTTCTCCATCGTTCCGTCTGCTTCCTCTTCCCCTGTCAGTATAATACTGAGCTAAACATAGCAGCCGGGATATATACAAATCTTCCCCATATTTTTACCCCTAGATGAACAAAGCCATACAGGAGGCCAGAAAGATCGGCAGAGCTGGAATTGGATGGGCAATCTACGACATCGATTGGGAGGAGGACAAGAACAGAGAGTTGTGTTTTACGCCGTTTCAAAGACTGGAAGCTATCAGGACCAGACTCGATAAAGCCCAGAAAGACTTCGACCTAGAATAAAGTGTCGGAAAGTTCTCGGCAGGAAATTCATATTGTGTTTATTTATTTAGTTACTTATTTTGGCTTACCGCCATCCGTAACGCCAAATCATGATGCAGAAATTTACAAAGTTGGAGGACACTAAAGTCCTTAATCAGAAAACCACACACATTTTGGTTATTTACAGTATTCGTCGTTGTACTGTTCTAATCATTGACACGTTTCACAAAAATAAAATAGTTTTAAAAGGTTCCTTGTGAAAGCGATTAGCCACAATTAATTTGTTGTTTCGTTCTAGTTAGGGTATTGGCATTTGCATATGTAAAATATTTTCGAATCGCAATAAAGTAATCACCATGTAGAAATTTAAGAATACATTTATTTCGAGTTAACATAATCCTGCTAATTAGAAGCAGAATGTTTCTCACCGGACTTCAGTAGGGAGACAGTCTGTGGAACGTTACCAATTGAAAGTAAATCTTGCAGCTCTACTTTGCATGCGTTCTGTTTTGTAAATGTATTTTTTTTGCATAAATAATACCCAAACTGGGCTTGCATATTCAATGGTTGATAATCACATTGACATACATGCTGTTGATTTGCACTCCGGAACGGGAAAATCTAACTTTCGTCGATGTGTCCAGGGCATTTTGTTTTTGTGTGCGCTTTATTGGTAATATGTATGTGTGCATTCGGCTTGAGAGGTGGTTTCAAAAAGAGCCAGGTATTTGTACTTCTCAACACAATCAATAAGCCTCACCCTAACACTATATATAAAATGTGCTGACAATTTATTCTGGTTATGTTCATTTATTGACTTTTTTTCGTTTCATTTCCTTTCGTCACACCAGCTTCTGTCTGTAAATGCTCAGTTATTTCCTTTTGATCATCATATGTATCTATTTCTGGATACATTATTACGAATGACAAGTGATGAGGCGATGAAAAGTGAATAAATCTAAACGATTAATCGGGCGAACTTGTGCCCGAAACAAAAAGTGAACAAAAGATAACAACAGAGCGTCGCGGGCGTCGAAGTCGGCGTAACATCAGAGTGGAACATTGGTGCGAGGCTGACTCCGGCCGGCCACGCGGGGCCCCCTTTGTACACACGTGGGCATCTGGAACAATCGCCCTAAGCGATTCGGCGCGCTGAAGATTCTGACCTAGGACAAGCAACAGACGGTTCTCGGAATCACCAGAAATCTAAGTTGAAAGAATAAATAAAAGACGCGGCGCTCCCAGGAATCAAACCCTGGGCTACCAATCGAGAGTCAAGTGCGGTAACCACTCGGCCACGCATGCGCTCGCTCGCCGACGCGTGTGGCATTACTCCCCTCTTTAAAAAGGCATCGTCTCGATGCCACATAGAAGGCAACAAAATAGAGCAAAAAAGCAACAACAAAAGAATGAAAAATTATGGCGGCTGGCAGAACACAATCCTATCAAGTGTGGCAAAAGATCACAGTTCACAGTCTTATCGCGCGTAGTACGGCTTGAGGCGCACGACTTGGACGACTTCCGGTCGTGGGGGGGGGGGGGCGGGGCCGCCTGACGAAGTCCGTGTTCCGTCGGGCATCACCTTGTAGTTCAGATCCCCGAGTCGACGAAGCACTTTGTAGGGTCCGAAGTAGCGCTTCAGGAGTTTTTAGCTTAGACCGCGTCGTCATATCGGGGTCCAAACCCACACACGGTCTCCGGG
Source organism: Ixodes ricinus (assembly GCA_037355805.1). Lineage (NCBI taxonomy): Eukaryota > Metazoa > Arthropoda > Arachnida > Ixodida > Ixodidae > Ixodes > Ixodes ricinus. Next base: position 885 of record JAZHYW010042669.1, on the reverse strand, counting down.
CTTGAAGCGAACGTCGATCTGGCGAAGGTTGTACCGGTAAGCGTCGACACGTTGTTGACCTTGAATTCGGAGTTGGGCGAGCTGGCGAACTTCTTCGGCTCGTTGTGCAACCACCTGGGCGTCGGGTATCCCATCGTCAGCTGGTTCGTGGGGTAGCATTGCGTCGAGCATGGTCGTTACTTTTCTGCAATGCACCAGCTGAAACGTGGTACTCCTGTGGTATCTGGCACCTCCGTGTTGTAAGCAAACGTGACGTAGGGTAGCACCTCGTCCCAGGTCTTGTACTCTACGCCGACATACATGGAGGTCATGTCGGCGATAGCTTTGTTCAGCTGTTCTGTTTAGTCTATTTGTCTGCGGATGGTGCGCAGTGGTTCGACGGTTGCCGGTGTCACTGAGATGAAGGATCTCTTGCGTCAGCTGGGCCATGAACGATGATCCACAATAGGTAATGAGAACTTCGGGGGCACCGCGCCGGAGGACATGGGACTCAATGAAAAACTTGGCGACTTCCACAGCCGCACCTGATTAAAGGGCTTTCGTCTCGGCCTACTGGGTGAGATAATCTGTGGCGACAATTATCCAGCGGTTTCCCGACCTTGATGGCGGGAAAGGGCCAAGTAAATCCATTTCGATCTGCTGGAACGGCCTGGGCGGGGAGCAATCGGATGCAGAAGCCCTGACGGCTTCGTCGGCGGTTTTTTACGTCGTCGACACTCGTGGCATGATCGAATGCAGAAACGAACCGTCTTCGGTAACCTCAGCCAGTAGTACTTTTCTCGAATCCTGGCGACCGTCCTGCTGTAGCCAAGGTGTCCAGTCGATTGGTCGACATGGCATCCTTGGAAGATTTTGTCTTGAAGTCTGGCAGGAATAACCAACAGC
>JAZHYW010042666.1:0-10365 GCA_037355805.1 Ixodes ricinus | reverse complement strand
GCTGTATTGTCAGCTATATTCTCATTATGCGTCAACTTTGGCGACTTTAAGGCAATTACTGAGTTTCAGGTGTTCATTTTTTTCCGCTTGGGCTACCCCGTGTCGACCCAAACGTTCCTCTTCGTTCCTAGTGGTCTCGCCGCCCCCGCGTCGTCCCTGTACATCTGTAGAGACTGTCATGAGGTCTATAGCCAGTGTGGAATGTCGAGAACTCCAAGATTCAGACTGCACCTGCTGCACCCAATCATCACTGAGGAAGACGAGGTAGGCACCGCACGGCATTAATGCCTCCTCAAAGTCCAGGTTCGAAGGCCTTTCAGTCCAGGGTCTGAAGGCACCAGTATTTTTCAGTGCACTATAGCAAGAGATTAAGACCAGCCCTCGCCAGTTGTTCACAAACTCTCCATCGCAGGCGAAAGTTCCAAGACAATGGAAATGTACCACAGTGATACTGCACAAGGGGGCCAATGCCTCAGATGCCAATTAACATACCGCCCTATCTCAACGACCTCCATTGTTTGTAAAACTATGGGTGGTGACTACCAGTAAACTGATTAATCACTTTGAAACGCACAAGTTGTTCTCGGAGCACCAGCATGGTCGGTATCAGCTGTAGCTGCGCTGCTCTGGTCATTATCGTCCACCGCGAGAAAGGTTTTAGGTCACCTTCTGCGGTCGCAGTAAGACTTCGTACAAGTACCAAACAGCATTAAAAGTCAAGACTTCGTGGTGTTTGGGGGCACTTCTGACCGGTTGGCATCTTTTTACGCGAACGAACCTAGCGTTGGCCTTCCATGGTGTTGCCTTCGGTCCGGTTAAAGTTTCATCCAGTGCACCAGGGCGCATTAAATTCACCTTTCGCCAACGTGTTGGCCAACGACGTTGTTGAAGTGCCAGCAGTGCCAGCTTCGTTTCCATGCAGACGACCACACTATTCAAATTACCACCTTTATTCAGCAGCAGCGGCCTTGCTACGTACGCAGTAATAATGGTTGGTCCTACAAAAATAGGCTGCCCGAACATCATATGCCGCTACATGTTCTCCTGTGCATCGACGCCCACTGTCCCCCCCCTCGCCTCTAACTTAGTCCCTTCATCGGCAGTTATCTTTCAGCCGTCAACGAGCATGTCAGTACGATTTGGACCTCAGCTTCGCTTCTTCGTTTCAACACGAGGGTGACTTCATGCGTTTCAGCCAGGTTATGCTGCTTATCTTCGGGGTGTCCAAAACCATGGATCCCATACCCGAAAAAGCTCTTTCACCGCACCCAGGTTTCTCAGCTGGACTGGCTGCATTGTCCACTTGAAACCAGCACCATGCACTTATGGTGTCGAAACCGTGCAACGTCGGCAGCCACACCATCCTGTGTCAGTAGTGGGCACCTGTTCGTCCGCTACCGGGATATCCGGAACGGTGATTTGCTACGTCGTTGCGCCCCACTAGCCATCTGCGGTTTCAGTAACCTGTTGCTGGCTTAAAAATGGCGTTGATGTGCTCCCGGTGCCTGCGTCAAAACCGTTCTGGCACCTTGCAGCCTGTAAAGCCACATAATGGAGAGACACCGCCGGTCTTTGTGAGTACCACAGCAATTAAGTCACCAGCTCCACGCCTTTACCCTTGCCACCCACGTCACGTTAAAAAATTTAACTTTTTCACGTGAAGTGGCTAGTCACTCAAGCCATTTGCCACTATAATCCTCGTTGCTCGTGTACAAAAGTAGTTCTTATTATCGTTGTTTTTCACTCAAATACCCTCTACCAACTTTTTTATCTTTTTTTTGTTATTTTGTGTTTAAAATGCTTTGCAGCACCTGGCCTTCTGTACGCAGGAGCTGGAAATAAATGGCAAATTGAAATGAAACTCAAAAAGAAACCAGAATCATAATGACAGCTTGGGCACTGGAGGCGATGACCTGGGCTTCCACTGCCATCGCGAGAGTTACCCGCAGGCGTTAACGAGGTGAATGTCCAGGCCAGTGAAAAGCCCAACAGCGCAGCTGGTCAGCTGATGTCGCGCACCCGATGCATCATGCGAAAAGGCGGATATTTTCGAAGTGAAATAGTGTGCGAAATAGTCCGCTATATTATTCAAATTTTCGTACCGAAAAAAAGGCTTTTGCTTTTACAACGTACCAGTTTCATTTCGCGCATTGCATATAGCGCATTAGTAAATCCCAACGGGATTCAGCCGAAATTTATTTCATGTGGCTCAACAAAAGACGCCCCAATACAAAGAAATCACCATGAGCATAAATACGGAACTTGCCGTCAAAATTGCAAGTATGCAGGTTGTTATCGCACGTCCCATCAGGCATGGCAATACGGGTTTTCACTAATTGAGCGCCAGATATCACGCTTCCGCCTTTAATACAGTGCGCCGCCATTTTGTTTACATAAGACGCAATCGAGCTGTACCCGCCGTGATTAAATTGCGACTTTCAACATTAGTTTCGGTGTTAGGAAGGTCGTGCAATACGTTTTTGCTCTGTCGCAAACCGTCAGCATTTATGCGGCGCGTTTCCAGATTTCAGATAAAGCCTTCAGGCAACTGGCAACCACGATTTAAGACACAATAAGTACAAGTGTTGCGTTACCCGGTTGCAGTACGGCGATAGCACACCAGAGCAACGTCTGCAGCGCCAGCAGCGACCGGTTTTAACGCATAACGTTTTTTCAGCGTAATAGCATTATCAACGACGAAATGGCTTTCACGCAATAACGGCCTGACCTTTCGAGAATAAATAATAATGAAACAGGTTTTGTTTTTGTAGCCCCAGTGCCCCAGTCACAGCTTCAGGAGTAATTGTACTTGTCCATCCTTTCTGTGGCTTAAAATAACGGGTGCACAGTTATCTAAAGCTTTATCTGAACTTGCTAGGAAATGCTTTTCTGTCCTCCACAAATGCTTAAACAGTTCTGCGCACAGATAGCGAAGCATTGCGTCGAGCTTCCTAACACAAAATCTAATACTGAGGAAGCTTCGCACTTTTTGAACCGCGATGATTGGAAGTTGCCTCTGCTTCCGCAACGAGCACCAACATGGCGGCGCCCATTACTGGTCAATACCGGGCAACAGAGTGCGGATACTCAAAGCGTAGTCTCGCTTAGTGGCTCTGGAAGTCCTCTTCGCATCGATGCTGCGTCATCAGAGCTTCCGCTGTAGCCAACGGAAACAGTGTGTTTTGCGGGTGCAATCTGAGCAGTTGCGGGCTGTACGGTGAAAAACCGAATTACTTGTGCGGCAGAGCATTAAACATTCGGATATTGTGCGAAGTATCACCCCGTGCCAACGGGCAATATAATTTTAATTCGTAAGCTTGAAAGACAGCATTTTAACGGAAAATTCTCGACCAACTTCTCAAATATAATTGTTAAAATGAAAGGCTCAGCCAGCTGGCGCAAGCTGTACTCATCCATCCACCGCCACCTATACTTCGTTTCAGCTTGGGTCCAGACGCAGCCGATGCCGCCAAGCCGCGAGCTCCGGGCTTTCAGCGTCCCTGCCAGCACGCGCGCTTCGTGCAGGTCAAATGCCACCGTTCAGAGCAGTGCATGCTCTGCGCTGGTGGCATCGTGGCTGCGCCTGGACCCAAGTCTGAAACGGAAGTATAGAAGATGAGGCCTGTGGCATTAGTATGGTCATCGTGGGTGAATCTCCGAGCCGCCCCAGGGCAAAACGCGATGAAGCTTGAGGAGAGTAGGGCTCAATTGCTAGCGCCGAGCTTGTTACGAGACGCTGAAACACGCGCTGGCGGCGACGCTGGTCCATTCCGCCGTTCGTCGCAGGTAAAACAGTGAGGTGCGTGCTTGTAGAAACCACGCCAAGAAACTATGCCGTAAGACCCCACGGTGCGTGAATGCGACCCCGATGCCTAACGACTTCGCCTTGATGTGTCGCAGTTATCGCTCTGACTGTACTGTGGATTCACACGGGACTGCTCATTTTTAAAGCGGTAGCTTTACAGGCCCAACCACGCTCAAGATCATGTCCTCAAGGTCATGCTTCAAGGTCGCGTAATCAAGGTCACGTAAACGCCGGTTGCGTGCTCAGTTAGCACAGTGTAGCTGAAGCTTGACGTGACCTATGTCCTAGAGGTCGTCCTCAACGTTGTCCTAGAGGTCGTCCTTAGCGTCGTCCTAGAGACCGTCCTAGTGGTCGTCCTAGACGTTGTCTTCGACGCCTTCCTCTAGGACGTCGTTTTCGACGTCGTTCCCAAGGTCGTCCAACAGGTCTGGAGCAATGTCCCAGGTCGTCCGAGGGTCATCCTAGAGGTCGTCCTAGAGGTTGTCCTAGACGTCGTTCTTGATGCCGTCCCAGACGCCATCCTTGACATCGTCCTCGACGTCGCCCTAGGCGTCGTCCTTGAGGTTGTCCAAGAGGTCGTTCTGGAGCCCGTCCTCAACGTCGTCCTAGGCGCCGTCCTCGACGTAGTCCTCGACGTTCTCCTCGACGCCTTCCTGACGTCGTCTTCGATGTGTGCACTCATATATCCAACCATTTCTATTACCGTATCATTTCCTTTCCTGGATACTGGACCAAAGAATTTAGCGTCCATGATACGAGCACGTTTTCACGTCAGCGCCGGTGGCGCTGCATACGCAACTAAAAATCGACGGCAAGAGACCCACTTGCGCTTACCAATCGATAATGCAGGTTTAGCTACGGCGAATGAAGCCAGGCTTCTTCGTTCTCTGAGCAGTACGGGCGTTAGCCCAATCGCGCCGTCCATGTAGCAGGCATCCATGGCGTCCACTATGAAACGTCCTGTTCTTCTCTTCCGTCCGCTTGCTTTTGCGTAATCGCAACTGTATGAGGTCTGCAATGTACGTTTTCGCTCGCTGATCTACAGCCTCCTTCCGAATTACCTCGATTTTGGCTGCTGGCTTCCGCCGCTTAGCAACGGGCGCCACTATTATGACGCAGAATCTTCTCGGAGCAGGTCCATTGTTATCACTAACGTCGTTCCTGTAAAGCTACCGCATTTCAGTCGCGTTTAATCGAATTTTGTTGTTGTTATTTTGCATCGCCCCTTTTTTTTTTTCTCCACCAAACCCGAGTGCTTCGTTTTCTACCCTGAAGATATATGGTCACCCTATCCGTGATCCTGCGTCTTTTTTCTGTGCATCATTGGTTTAACCGGTGATAGCAAATGCACAAGGACGACAAGCGCCGTGACGATGCACTTTTTTCTTTTTTTGTTTTGCGGATTTGTTTCCGCAGAGGGGGCAGAGATAAAGGCACAATGCCTGACATAGCCTCTGCCCCCCCCCCCCCCCCCATCGTACAGTTCAACATAGGAGCAACAAAAGTTACAATCACAAACAAAAAAAATAACCGCTGTAACGAAATAAAACACGCTATGAACAGAGAACATAAATGATGGTGTCAGGAATAAACACGAAATGAAGCGTATACAAAACAGGTCAAACAATTATTTGAAGATAAAAACATCTGCACACTCTGTTGATGGGCAAATAACAAAATTTTCAAAAGGTCAGACAGATACTGCAATGCAAATTTGAATTTTTGAATACTGTAGAAAAAAATTACACAACGTTACACCCAGAAAAAAAGTTTTATACCAAAGAAAATGCCACGTCACTTGCCACTAGAATCTTTCTGCAAAAATGTTTGAAACTACCAAACGGCTGGTCAAAGTTTATGTTGATATTTGTTCTATTAAGCATTTTAGTGATCTGAAAATGTGATGCTTGTCGACCATAGTTTGTTCTTACGTATGGTGTTTTTCGAATTGGGTTCCGTAATAAGTATGGATTAGAACTGGTAATGGGCGTCGAGTGGAGTCTATTTCTATGTATCAATTGCAAGAGTTTGAAATAATAAATTTGATTTGCCTTGAGAATATTATACTTGATAAAGAGTGGCTGCGTTCTTAAAATCCTTATGTCGTCTCTATAATTTTCACATATCCGTAGTATCTTTTTTTGTAAAATGATTAGTTTATTGTAGTTTGTAGCTGTTGTTGTACCCCACACCATGATGCCGTAACTGATCCTAGAATAAAATAGGGAGTAATATAACGTTAGTTTAAGCCAGGCAGGAATTAGATTTTGAATTTTATAAATAATGCCAGTAACTCGGGACAAGTCGGTTTTTAGTTTGTTGACGTGCGTATTCCAAGAAAGGTCCTCAGTGAACCAAACACCTAGAAATTTTTGTTCAACCACCTGCTCAAGTACCGTGCCTTCAAATTTGATGTTTATAATGCTGTCATCTCGGTTCCCCGTTGGCTTAAAAATCAGATACTTAGTTTTATTGGTATTGAGGCTTAAACTATTTATTTGTAACCATTTGGATAGTTTTGTAAGATATTCATTGGCTAATTTTTCTACACTCTTTTTTGTTAAACCTGGAAAAAACACATTTGTGTCATCTGCATACATTGTCATCTCGGGGCAACCTGGTATATCCGTTATATCATTTATATACACTAGAAATAGCGTCGGCCCCAAAATAGAGCCCTGAGGAACACCGTAACGTATTTTCATTTTACTAGATATCGTATCATTTACGCACACGTATTGGTACCGATTTGTAAGATATGTTTTAATTAATTTTAACGCCACTCCACGTACTCCGTACATTTCAAGTTTTTTTAAGTAAGATACCGTGTTGTACGGTGTCGAAAGCTTTCTTTAGGTCTAAAAATAAACCTAGAGTGACAAGTTTTCTCTCAATATTCTCAACTATTTTATCTTTTATTTCAATCAGGGCTGATTCGGCAGACTTGTTTTTCTGGAATCCATACTGAAATTGAGAAATAGTTTGAAATTTTTGAAAAAAATTATTTAGCCTCTCATTGATAACGCGTTCAAATATCTTTGAAAACACAGAGAGAACAGATATCGGCCTGTAATTATTAACTTCAGTTTCTCCTCCGCCCTTATACACAGGGATTACTTTTGCAACTTTTAGCTCATCGGGGAACTCACCAGTCTCTAGCATCTTATTTATTATATTCGATAATACTGGACTTATTATGCAAGCGGTGCATTTAATTGGTAAAGCTTTAATTTCATCCTCACCTGCAGCTACATTGTTATCTAAACTATTTATTATTTTGTAAATTTCTTCATAAGTCGTTGGAGCAAGCATAATCGAATTTTGTTGATTTTTTGATCTTATACAGTCATCATTAGTTGTATTTTTAGCCACGCACGTGCCGATATTGATAAAATGCGAATTCATTGCGTCTGCGAGCTCTTTCCCTGCCACACTTACATTATCGATTATCAGTTCCGTGACACTACAGCGTTTTTGCTTTTTGTTTGTTAGATCGTTTACTGTATTATGTATTGTATTGTAATGGTGCCGCTTGATAGGTTGCCGAGGATCGTAGCCTTGGCTGCGTCCGTACTGAACGTGAAACGGAGTATAGTCAGGAAGGGCTTCTACAGACCGTGGTGCCCGAACTCTGCACTGTGTTCAATGCTTGAAACTTTAGAACGTGTATTTTTGGAGTGTACTATTGCGAAACTTTTTTGGGCATAACTTTGAGCTGCTTCAGGAATCGGTCTGTACATAAGACTAAAACGAACAAAGTGTTTTTTTTTTCTTTTCTTTTTTTTAAGTTTGGGGAGGGTCTGGACAACGCCTCCTAGAAGAAAAAGGTCGTAGCGCTCCGGGTTGTTACGTTACAATGTCGGAGAAGGAAGGCCATTTCGCAACTACGTGAAAAAAATATGTGCTATCGACGTGAAAAAAAAATGTTTCTTGTCGAGCGGCGTGGTGGTGTTTCTGCGCGTTTATCCGACATTAATATACGTTCTAAAAGCTCAGTCTTGTATAATTTATTATATATATATAATATAAACGTAATATGCAACGCGTTACCAAGGTTGAAAGTACCAAATTTATATTTATAATTATACCCGTAACCACGTAACTACGAGCAGTTCCGCAGCCTCACACTTTTCAAATAAACTGGCACCGGTGCGACATTTTCTTCCCTCATAAGGGAAGTGAATGTAAATTTACGTTGTGTGTGAGCTGCTGACTGTCTGAAAAGGAACGCTGAGAGATTTCAGAAGGGAAGGGAACCGGAAAAAATCCCAGTCATCGCCGCAGGGAGCGCACGCGAGCAAGAGATGGGTCGACAACGTTGAGCCTTTCGACCCGCACTGCTTCCGCTGCTCTCGTGTGTAATTCTTTTGATACTTCTTATTTTCTTCCCGTCGTTTTTCTGTCGTCACCGCAGTCTCGGGTAGTTTTTTCTTTTTGTGTTCGCTTGATACTACAGCATTTACGTGGATTCGCGAAACAAGTCCTGCTACGGTTTGAGTGACATGTGTGGTAACTAGCCAACGATGACACTGGTCCATTATCGATAGACCTCTTTCTCGACAGAGAGACTTCTTGGAGATCGTGTTCTGATGTTTTCGTTGCGGATATTGCGGGACGCATGGATACGATCGACAGGTGAGAAACAACTTATTTACGGGCTTTCTTGGTTATGTAGGACGCGAATAAAGTGCTGCAGTCTTTTTTTTTCTTTTTTTAATTTCGTTAAAAAAAATGAAATTTTGTTATTCGTCGTGATCCGTTTTCCCTTCCAGTTTTCACTCGAAGGTGAAAACAAGCTTGTGATGTGATAATTGAAAGCGCATTGTTCGTGCTTATGTGTTTATGTATATAATGTTATTTTATTGCCTCTACCGCGTTTATACTAGAGTCTTACACTCTAAAAACTGCCTGCGCGTCTACTTACCCGCAAAACACTCGAAGAGCCAATCTCTGAGATCTACCAAATCAACTCAGCGAATGATAAGGCGGAACCAGTGTTGCCATTTTAGCGATTTTGTCGCTAGATTTAGCGATTTTCTATACATTTAGTGACCGATTATCTTAATTTAGCGGCTAGCGACTTTTTTAGCGACTTTGGTGTTCAACCGTAATCTTGTTATTTTGAACAATTTTAGAAATGCTCGCGGGCTAAGGACAAGTTTGCTTTGGATACATGCTCAATTTAGCGACGCGCTTAAAAAAAAGTCAACACTGTCAGCACTGCAGACCATCTCTCCCGCGCCCACGTACCCAAGTGCTCTCCGCCAAACGTTGCTACCGCAAGCCAAGAGCGTTTTCGGATTCGAAAGCTTCGGTTCGCGTTTCGATCCTAAGATGCCGAAAGTGAAGTACAGACAGAAATTCAGAGATGAATGGCTCAAGGATCCTATGCTGTGCAACTGGCTGGTTTGCAAGACCAAGAAATGTGGGACAAAGTTTGCCGAGTGCAAAAAATCAGCAGAACCCATCCTTTGGGAATGATTATCTACGTTAATGCGAATAGCATCAAACGGTGCGGAGTTATGCGCGTTCGTCAGGTGGCCGGCACACTCTAGATACGCCAGCCCACTCTTGAGGCGATTCTAAATTTGTTGACACTTTCACAGCCCTGCGCACGATCTCCGCAGCCCAGCACCTGCGTTTGTGTCACTTAGGAAGGCGAGCAAAGCACGCGCCATACGCACAAACACTCAAAATGGTACCGACCAGACTTTCTGGCGTCTCAGCTAGTCTCAACCAACGGTACTCTAAACGGTTGTTTATATCTTACCATAGACGCGCTTTACAGCGCTGTCACAGCTAGTGCAGCGCGCGTTCCATGCACGAGGGCTCATTCCGCTCTCGTGAGGCTGAGCACGGCCGCTACATCACCCTCTCCCGAGCGCGGGAGAGGGTGAGCTAGCGGCCATGCCTAGCCTCACGAGAGCGGAATGAGCCCTCGTGCATGGAACGCGCGCGCACCAGTAGCTGTGACAGCGCTGTAAAGCGCGTCCTATGGTAAAGATATAAACAACCGTTTAGAGTGCGTTGAATGACTGCCTTCATAGCTCTGTGGTTAGCGCGTCTGCCTGCTGATCAAAGGGTCAACGGTTCGAATCCCAGCCGGCGCCGGTCTTTTTTATTTATTTATCGACCCGCGGCGTAAGAGGTTAGATAGCCAGATAGATAGATACATAGACGAAAAGTGCGTGAAGTATCCAAAGAATGCTATTCGCATTAATATTGCAGGTGTGAACTTGGGACGAAGTACTCTGATCTCGGGAAGCACCGGCTGACAGAGAAACAGAAAATACCTGAGATATGATTATTTGAGATTCACTTACTTTAAAAGGGTTTAATAAGCTTTTGGGAATTCAGCGAATATTTTAGCGACTTCCTGGCGAATCTAGCGACTGTTTAGTGACTTCCTAATCTCAACTTTAGCGGCGCCCGCAAAAAAAAAAAAGTTGGCAACACTGGCGGAACATCCGTTTAGACCTCAAAATGAAGTTTGCACTGTAGCATTGCGCAATGCAAAACTCATGCTTGCATTGCGTAATGCCACAGCGCAGACTTAATCT
>JAZHYW010042664.1:0-13788 GCA_037355805.1 Ixodes ricinus | reverse complement strand
TAACTCTTCCCTGGGAAACGCCTAGCCAAATAGCAGTTATTACAGATGAATGACCATTTATGTGGATCATGTTGACGGGAAAACAAATATGAATTAATGAGTAGTGACAATTGACCTCGAAATCCGTACATTTCCGATGTTTTTAAGTAGCAAATTATAATCAAGAGAGTCAAAGGCTTTTTTTTTTGTTGTTGTTTCGTAAAGTCAATGAATAAACCGAGAGTTAGTTTCTATTCATTTTCAAAATTCTTCAGATTAAAATTTTTCTGTACAACAAGAGCAAGAGTCCAGTGAACACACTTTCGGCGGAAGCCAAATTGAGATGAACTTTAAAGTTTATGATTACCTGCAAATAAAGTTATTTATATAGTAGAAATATTGACCATGCCCTTCGAAACACTAGCTGAAATTGAAACCGGCCTATAATTTTTCTTGCTTATTTTTATTACCTTTCTTGTATAAAACCGTTACTTTTGCCAGTTGCATTAACTAGCGTGAAACACGCCGCTTAGCAAGCAGAGATTGAATATATGCGTTAGGCAAGTGGAAATAATATTTATTGCGTACTTAACAGGTTTTATCTGTAAAGCGTCGGCTTCGCAGCATTTACTGGTTTTAGTGCACTGCAGACAGATATTGCTTTATTTCAGTGAAGGAACTAAGGGTCATGGATGCACATTTCAAGAATTTATAAGCTTGCACGCATCAGTCGGGGGTTTCTTTAGCCAAACTAACGAAATATTCGTTGAATACACTCGCTAATGCTTGTCATGTCACCTCCTCACCATTGCATTTTTTTTAAATTTATACGTGTTTTGGAGTACAGGTATGACTTAGAACACAGTTTAGTTTTTTTATATATTAGAAAATTAGTTCTATTATAACACGTGAAAAGAAAAGCAATAAAATATTTTTCTCGAGCGTTTCAAAGTTTTTTGTTAACAGCACGGTTGCGATAACGTTTGAAAACTGTGCGTTTTTCAATCTTCTTTTATTTTCACAAATTTTCATATAGCGTATTTTAAAACGGATTTTTCGGGTTAATTCCCTCGTAACCCATGGTTTACAGATTTTCCTAGAAGTACTTATTGATTTACATGTAAAGCAGTTTACATAAAGTTTTTAAACTATATTCAAGGACATAGTTTACGCTTTATCTGGATCCGTTTCTTAAAGGACGATGGCTCCAGCCCATAGAAGAAAGTTTTCGACTGCGAGGCTATCAGTGTTTATGTTCAGAAACTTTACAAACATCGGAATATTATGTTGTTGCTTTATCTTTACACACAAAAGTATACCCAAGTTGTCGCTTATTTCAGCTATTACGACGCTCGATTTATTTTGTGACGCAGTAAAACTCGTAACAAACAAATCGAGTAGTGTTGGAGATTTACTAGTGACCCTAGTAGCCGAAGATATCGCATTCATACATCCGCTTGCTTTAATTAGCATGTCCATCTGTCTTTTTTTTATCTGACGTTTCAAGTAGCATATGTTTATATTGAAGTCGCCCCTCAAGATTGCATTGTATTTATTTTCATTTGCAAACTACAAAAAAATATTCCAGGTAAGCAAAAAAAGAAAAAGAAACATTACCAGCCGGTGGACGATAAAACAACCGCGATAATACTATGGCCTATCAATAAAGACAGCATCGCGAAATATTGGTGAACACAGCAATAATCAGTAAGCATTTCACAGGACATGCTGTCACTTAGCGGAGTGCGGCGCACCCTCCCCGACTTTCGGTGCGGTTTAAAAAGTAACGATTATACATTGGCAGCTTCAGAATATCATTAGCTTCAGAAAATCATGCGTCGGTAAGCATAATGCCATCGAAGCCAAAGCTGAATTGTTGAAAAAATAAGTCAAGTTCGTATGCCTAATTCCGCGCTGACCGAGTGTTCAGGTGAAAACAATTCAAGAGAATTGCCATGCTCGCTTCCCAGGAAAGACTGAACATCCGATGGGAGAAGGTAATCATTATCTGACATCAAATTCAGTACGCAACTTTATTTTTAGACAACAAAAGAGCCATATCATGCGATGTAAAAAACAGCCTCTAAAAGTAAACGACCAAAACAACAAAATATCACTCCTAATGTCTGCAGATCATTCAGACTTGATCACATATACCTGATCCCGGTTGTTTTTCGAGCACGGGAACGTTTCCGTTTCTGTACCAGACGTTTACTATAATATAAGAAAACAACTTAACCTAAAATAGTAACATACATTCAGTTGACATACAATTATTTTCAACACTTACAAAAATCTAAATATATTGCGTGCGTATTATGACAGACAAAATATAAGAAAACAAATGAATATACAATACTAGTAACATACATTCAGTTGGAATACTAGTATTTTTCAGCACTAACACATCCCCAGGTAAATAGCGTGCGTATATTCTTCTTACTTGCACAAATGATATCTATGTTCGGTTTGTCTAAAAGATTTAAAAGATAGGAGAGCATGATGGAGAATTCCGTGGTAGATTTGGGGCGATCCAAAACCACTCTATGCTCGCGCGTTTAGAGTAGCGAATGCTAGCTTGCATTTGCACGTGCATAACGATACCAAGAAAACGAGCTCCTTAATCGCTCCAAATCTAACGGCAGTATTTACCATTAGAATTTTAATTCCTGAAATTTTATCTGGAGTGCAGGTTTATTCATTTTTTCTACACAGAGGGGTTCATGGAACCACTTTCGCTTGCTCAAGTTTGGTTATTGTTGAGTAAATATTTTCATTATCTTGAAAAAGTTTTGTAAGAAAGGGCAAGTCTGAGTCGTAACGAATCAAAACTTGTACAATATTAAGATTTATTAAACTGTGTCTTCGAGTGACTGTCGTAAGGAGCGTGGCATGTAATACGAATTACATTTTGTGCAGACTGAATTTCTTTAAGATCTGTGTACTTCGTTTTTATTCATTGATTAATCAATGTCTCAAACCCCATTACCTTTTTGCAAATTCTGTAGATTGCTCTGGTCTCTAATCGTAATTGCCGGCAATACTGGAATTCCAGCATGACCCTTAAAATCATTAATAAGTTAATTAACATATTTTAGTTAACCATGCAGCCAACTTACCATGACGAATGTCCTTTCATTTAACGTTCGCCAAGCCTAATAACTATATAATGAAGACGGCACTCATCTACGTCTCGCCTTTTTGCTTAACTTACAAGGGGAATGAGCTGAGCTAGTTTGTTATTAATTTCGGGTGGAACCAGTTGAACAGTGGAAGGAAGGAATGATATATGAAACGACAACCAACTGCTGGACTCACCAACTATTTATTGAATCCTTCTATTTATCTACTAATGCTGTTCCTTTGCTTTTGCTTTTTCATCATTAATCCTTTTGTTTTCCTCTTCGTCTTCCATCTAAGAAGCGCACGCTAAGAAGAAACAGTAACTAAAACACATCAATAAACGAAGAAAAAAAGGTTCTTGACTTCTTTCAAATTTTCTCTAATAACTGTAAGACAACGAAACTTATTTTTTGGCTCATTCGCAGCTCTTCCACCAGAAACTGTACCACACGAACAACAGATCGAACATTGTTACTGTACAGCCAAGAATGCGAAAATAAATAATAAACTTGTAAAGCACAAGCCAAGGGTCGGCTCGGACAGCCGGTTGCGCACACAAAGAAGTTCACAGAAGTCGCGAAAGTGGGTAGTTCCGCTTCAAGGTCACTCGAACCTTCCGCACACGGCATATCGAGAAAGCTAAATTTCTACAGCAGCTTGTGAAGGTGTATCTGTGATAATGATACGGAGCGGGGCCCACGTGCCAACTTTAGATATGTATACTGTCCATATTTCCACGTGACGGCATTCGTAAATCCACTTTCCATTATAAGCACCTTGAGGTGTGTGTAGAATTATCAATGCAGAATACTGGGCTAGTTGGTATTGGGATGTCAAGGGCATGGTCTTTTAGACGAGGAAATGTTATGGCTGTCAGATGTGAAGTGCTTAGCGACAGGTGACTGTTCCTTAGTCACGATGTCGAATTTGTGGTAGTACAATCGCTCTTTCATTGAATTTGTGTAGGTGTGTATTGTGTGTATTTCATATTAAACAACGTGCAGTTGGTAATGTACATCACATCACTGGTTGTGTAGTCGAGTTTCTGTTTAATATTTAAAAAGAAAACAGAAGCGTAGATAGAGGCTAAAATTAGCGGTCAGCACGAAAGGGCAGAGCTGACATTCAGTACCCAGGTACGGACCTCAGCCACCACACTCTGTTATTCTTAAATTGTTTTCTGAACGCCTTTAATTTCTTGAAAAACAAATATGTTAAACACACCCCAGGTTAACAAAAAAGGAATATTGAAATTAAAATTATACACCTTGTACACGCCGCTGGTGTTCATCATAGCCACGTGCTGGGGTTGGTAAACCCCAGGGCACAATTTTTAGGGTTCGGCTTTCCCTCATTAGAGAGTTTTAGACCAGGGGGCTCCTACGCTTTGGGTGCCCCAAACGATTTGGGGCGTCTCACTGCTCAGGCGCAGTACGCACCAAGCTGTTGGGAGAACCCAAGGCGTGGGGCCCCTAGTCTAAAACTGTCTACTGCAGCGATTTGACACGAGCCACTATAAGAATGCTCGTCGAGGCATTGATTGCCACGAGCCCAAATCAAGTGCTCACGTAGCACTGGTATCTAATCTATGGTCCACATTTTAAGATCGTCACCATGGAGTAGTCCCCGTGACTACGTCAATACTGCGGTCTGCGTGACTGCGTCATCAAGTTTGGTGAAGGCGAGACTGAAATACTAACGTAGCTGTGATTCTGTTGTGATGCTTTACTAGAGATTACGTCAAAATATGGTAGCATTATGACGTTCGTTCTACGTAAGCCGTATTCCACTGCATAAATTGAGGCGAGTCTTGTTCTTTCACTCGGCCCTCATTCGTCCCTATGCCAAACACTGTTATCTCATTTCCGGCGTCCCATTGGCTCAACACGACTCGCGGAGCCTTAGTGGGTCGCCGCTTCTGTTAGCGATGTCCGCTCCTTTTTCTAGTGAGACGTTGTGAAGACCACCGGAGCACTTCCAGCATGTGTGTGACTTCTCTCATACGCCCCTTTCAAAAGTGTGCCTCTCGAAAGGGTTATAGGACCCTATACTACAAGATAGGTGATATTATGGCTCTCAGATGGAACGTCTGAGTGTGGTCGGGGGCGTCGAAGCCCCGGACCAGGTTAACCTCCTGTGGATAATAACGCTGAAGACGCCGGGAACCAAACTGTGCCTGGGCGACGCCAGGGCTGAGTGCCAAGGACAAGCACTACCTTATCGTGGACCCGGACAACGCGGATGTTTGCATGAAGCAGGATTGGCTTTCGTTCTATGTTCCTGGCGAAGCTGTGAGGAAAACACCTTAGCTGTTTTGTAAGGTCCAAGAAATTACCCGGGACAAGTGAAGGGTAGAAGGCTTTGGCTTCGTCTGGTCAACGACGAGGCTGGTGCGGCTAAGCCTATAGGAGGGCGTTACCCAGGTACGCCTCCAGCACCAGTTGAAAATAGCCGGCGTTGACGTCTTGTAGTGATTCCCGCGCACCCCACTCTGTCTGTGGTGCAAAGATACAGGACATATTAGACGGATGTTTCGAGTCCCGAGGTCATTAAACGCCGCCGCTTCAAGCACGAACTTGAAAACTGCTCGAGGAGCTACGCGGCCGATACACAGGTAGTGTTGACAAGCGCCGTCACCTTCGAGAAAGACAACGAAGACGCAGAAGAGGCCACACGGGATACTGAGACTGAGGTTACCGCTTCTGTGCAGGTGAAAGGTGCCCCTGTTGCAGTAGCCGGATACCTTGTAGACGAGAAGCAGGGAAATAATAGAGTTGAACATTCCTCCTTGCAAGCGTCTCACAACAGCGCCAAGGTCAGCCAATGGTCTACCGTTCTGAGCGACGACAGCCCAGTTGCGGAACCTATCGAGAAAGAAACACCAGCGATGTCCACGCCACAGATTACGACTTTAACATTAGCTATGCCGGCGAAGTCCTCAAGCGTCCAAACGACAAGCGCTCTGAAGACGTATCCGTCGATGTTCGAACGCGAAAACCCACGTGACAACGGGGAGAGGGATGATGACGAAGGGCGTTGATGAAAGGGACCGACGTCATCTCTGGCAAAACACTCTATCGCCCCCGCCTTTTTTTTTTTTTTTTGCGGGGCTTATGAATATTTTGCACGCGTCTAGAAAGAGGCAAAAGGAATGTGCCATCGGCAGGCCGCAGACAACAAGCTGCGCAAAGCGGTGGAAGCTGCAGGACCTGTGCGACATCGTTCCCTTCGCCGCCGTGACTGGTGAATTTCAGAAGACATTCCTAGGCAACCACTCCAGGTACTCGTGAGTCATGCGATGTGTGCGACCGGTTGTGGTTTCTGAGGCAATTGACGCCCGCGCAGTACAAGCAGGTCTCCGTTCTGGTTGAAGAGTTATCCGGGCAAGACGTGTGTATAGCTTCAAAGCCGGCGTGACATGAACGTCTGCCTTGTATAAAGGCGAATTGCCGAACCTGTCTGCTAAATGCAAAACTTCTAAAAACACATATTTTAACAACGCAGCAGGTATACCGGTTTTAATCGCAGCACACTTTGTGCGGCCATTCGATTTTTCTTTTCTCTCCTTTTCGCTGTCCAAGGGACGGTTTCTCCCCATGACGCCTACTCTCCTCTAACCACGTAATGAGACCGCTTACGTTTGCTATACCCTTAACATCTCTTTGATGACTGGAAGAAAAAAAAATGAAAGCCGTTTACAACTCTCTGCAACGCCGAATTAGAGCGCAGCTCTTGAGGAGGAGGAGGATGGAAGGGTACTGAATAGAGGGTATACCCCTCCTCCCTCCTCCTCACCTCGTCATCCTGCCTGTTACTCCTCCTCCCCTCCTCCCCTCACTCTCCTCCTCCTATCCTTCACCTCCTTCATCCCCCATGGCCCCCGTGAGGTCGCGCGACCCCTGAGGTCACGTGACCCCCGTGACGTCACGGGGTCACGTGGCCTTAGGGGGTCACGGGACCTCACGGTTACGACGACGCCGACGGCGACGCAGACGCCGACGCCGCTCAAGCCGGAAACGGCCGCCGAGCTGCGCTCTAAAACAATGGATTCTGAAATTCTTCCAGCAGAAGAAGATACACGTTGCACTTTTACAAGAAACCAAGCTTTCGACAGACGGTCAGATGCAAGCAATGACTTGCTTTCTTAAATGGCATTTCGCTCTCTTCCTGTCAAGAGCGATTCCGGTTCACAAAAAAACGGCTCATTACGTTTTGACCTTAAGGAAAGACCGATAGAAATGGACCTGTTTAAGGCGGGGAAGTGCTGTATCACACATAACTACGTAAATTGGTGTCAGTTTAAGCACCTAATGATGCAGCTAAATTAACGGACTTTTCTCAAGTATCTTCGACAGTATTTAGACACCCTGTAAAACAATTCTTGACGGCGATGTCAACGGCGTGTGAACCGAACGCGATTGCCCCAAGTGATTAGGCTCCGATACAAGCCGTATTGAACTACGCAAACTATTGCGGGATTCGAACCTTGTGGTCTCGTATGCAGCGACGGCTGGAGAACCAGAGCACACTCGCTGGCAGGGAAGCTTCCGAGCACGATTTGACCACGTGTACCTCTCGTGATACTTCGTAGTCATGTCACCTGACAGAAGTCTGGCTTTAACTATCCTTTCTTTAGACCATGCTCGTCACGGTGACACTCGAAAGGTCCATTCCCGAACCAAAAGTCCTCGTGTTGAGGCGTTTAAAAGCTCATTGAAAGGCTGCTCGAATACGAAACGCTGCACGCTAAGATCAAGGTACTAATCAACGGCAAGAGAGAAGGCGTCGTCATTAAGGTAGCAATCTGGGAGCAGCTGAAACAAGAGATTTATAGTTAACGGCGTTCAGGTATAGCCAAAAGAAAGCGGCACATGCAAAGGCACAAAAACGCTTCTTAGCACTAACACTGGGAACTCTGATAGCTGAAGAAATCCGAACACATGGAGTCTTCATGCAAGACATCCGGGAGTGCAAGGGCCGTAATCTCGAGCTCCTTAAGAAAGACTACAGTGGTGCCATGATCCGCAGGAGAACATTGTACCTCAACCGATATGAAGAGTCAAGCAAGATATTTAAAACAAAGGGACAACAGCATTCGTGTCGTAGTAGAAGCTCCAAGCTACAATTCGGCGAAGTTCTCGTAACGAGGAAATTGAAGGCGCTTTCATACATGTCAACACCAACCTATTTACGAAGGTGGAGGAGAACCCGGTCAACCAAAGGTCAGGAGAAGTACTGTCAAGGATTTCCGAAGCCGTCAGAAAGCAAACGAACCGAAGGATAAGTACATCAAAAGTGTATAAAGATATTGAAAATCTGACACCACGTAAGTTGCCAAGAGTTTATGGACTTGGCAGCCTCTTTTGTAAGTCGTACACAGCACTGCTGAGTCCGACCTTCCGAGATGTTTTGCAGATATACTCAAGAGAAAACTGCTGCCTCCCTCACTACGTCAGGCGGTCACAGTGCTTGTCCCGAAAAGGGACACGCAATAAGGAACCCCGTAAGTCAAGCATTTCCGGCCCATTAGCCTGCTGACCAGTGATGCAAAATCCTCGCCAAGATCCATGAAAAGAAACTGGAATGGGGGCTACGGGAAGTCATTGAAGAACACTAAAAATACCGAATCAAGGAAGGAACCATCAGCCACAAACTACACGCGATACGAATTGTCTACGAGGTGGCACAAGTGTAGCAGTGTCCTCTGGCAGCGCACCGCTGACCTCAGCAAGGCCTTCGACAGTGTGAGCAGCTCTTTCCTTCTCCGACTATTGGCCCCGAGCGGGACCGATTGGAGCGCTGCGATCGCTCGACCGTGACGTAGGATGGAGGATCACGTGATAAGGCCAGCTATTCCGCCTTGCTTTGGTCGGGGCCTTCGGAAGCCCTTCAATCGGTACTTTCGCATTTTTTTCTGTGTTTGAAGCTTGATCAGTACAGGCGTGGATCGGCTTCGGCAGCTGTCGAGCTCAGGAAGCGATGGTAAAGTACTGTTCGGGACCGCAATGCCGCAGTTACGCGACCGACCCAAATATCAGCTACCACATCTACCACAAGGAGAAGCATTCCAATATGATTCATAAAATGTGAACAGTCTCACCCTGCGTGGCAGTACCTTTCTGATACAGCTTCAATATTATTTGAACAATGGGGTTAAAAATGTATGTACAAGTTGGCGTCACGCAATGCAAGTAGAGCTGAGTGTTAGTAGACTTGAAACAGTAATTTACAGAGGGTAACAAGCCATAAAATTTCACTGAGTATTTGAATGCAAACATCACTCACAGCTCAGTGGTATTTAAGCAACCAACAGCTGCATAAATGTGAGAATGCTACGTGGCTTTATTTATTTTACTTTAAAGATTGCTGATGCAAGTAGCTGCTCTCGTATTAGATAGTAATATTTTATTTTTGTAACCTATCTGCTTATCGTGTAGGATCAAAAATAAAACAATTCTACAACTCTAATACACCTAGCTACAGGAATATTTGCATAATCTTTCTTTACAAAAGAAAAACAGCGATGCTGTACACGAACTGTCATTGGCCTTTGAATGGTCTGATATTAGTTTTTGAAATTAAATGTTATCAACAAGCTTTAATATTTGTCGCTCGAAAATTCCGACATCGCAGAAAAGTTACAAAACCTGTGCTTCAAAAACGTAAAAAAAAATATAATAAATTAGTTGCACCCTATTGATTTTGCGACTCGCGACTTGGGAAGCGAGCATGTTACCACTGAGCCACGAGAATTTGTTTTCTTTATTCCTGAGCTACGATAACAACGGGAGATGTCCGATTATATTTGGAAAAAGGCGCTTCACTTCATCGTTCATCGCAAATCGCAATCTCTAAAGGCCGGTTGAGACACTTTCGTTCATGAGTGCGTTTAACTGCGTTGTGTTGAGAACCGAAAGCGAGACACCGGCACATCTGTGCTTCGTATGAAGCGTGGAATCCAATTCAAGGAATCATGTTTGCACGCGATATAAGCAGCAGGGATGTCCTGGTTTCTCGCAGCCGAAACGCAGTCAAACGCAGTCAAACGCAATCAAACGCAACTTTCTGAGTGCTCCAGTTGTTTCGCTCCCGGCTCTTGCCGCGAGCTCGATCGATTTCACAGCACGCTGGCCGGTGGGTACATACAACCTAACCAAGTAATGATACACGGCATGTTCCTTCACCCATGCTTTGCATGAGCTCGATGTGTCACCGATGTTTCTTCCATCCAGCTCGTGCGGGTACGAAGTGAGTGACGACGTTTGGAGTACGAATCCAATGAACGTGTAGCAATCCTTATCCAGCTTCTTGATTCTACAACACGTGTCCCGCTTCAAGAACACTTTCACCCTCAAGCAACAGGCGGGACATTTAGTGGGCCTTGTCCAAGAACGCATTGATGCTGCTTACAGACAGCAGAACTGAAAAGGGGTACACAGTTGTAACGGGGTGCCCGGTCGAATCGAAGTTAAAAACAAACAAACAAAATTCGCCTACCTTCAACGGTAGGTCGCACTTCGTAAGCATCCATTGCGATACGCGAGACAGCCGCCGAAAACGACAAGTTGACCCGTACCCTCCGCCCGCGCCAGTCCACGCCGCCGCGCTTCCGTGCAGCGACCGTTTCCCTGCTCGCCTGCAACCGGCTAACCGGCTCCCCGGAAGCATTCGTACGGTAGCCGAGTGGGCTAAAGCGCACACCCAGCTCGACGCGCGCGTGGAGCGAAAGCTCGCGCTGCAGAACTCAGGGATCCTGGGTTCGGAGCCCACCCCTGCCCGTTTCGATCTGGATGAGCATCGTACCGGCGTGCGGTCGTGTGTCACCACTGCGTGGTGCACGTTAAAGACCCCAGGCTAGCGGTTGTACCGCACTGGCTAAATTGCTCATCTACAGCGAGTGACTCCGTCGTACGCTTTAAAATGGCTGACCAAATACACGCTGTGTAGACATCCCCACCAGCCCAATTTTTTTCTTCCACGGTGCTGCCTCTGGTACTCGGTGAAGTTCTGTCCGGGGTGCACCAGGGCGGCGTACCAGATGCTGCCCCATTCCTCAACGTGTTGGTCAACGACGTTGTTGCGCCGCTGCAGTGCCAGCCTCTTTTTACGCAAACGACCTCACACTCATTAAACCCATTTTTGACCCTATTCAGCAGCAGCAACTCCCGAGCACCGTGACGCAGTACACGGCTGGTCCTATAAAATAGGCTGCCCTGAACACTGTTAGTCCTTGTCTATGATGTTCTCCCCTGTGCACGACGCCCACTGCCCCCCCCCCTCCCCCTCGCTCCAATACTTCGGCCGCTCGTGTACCGATCACTTAAGCGGTGTAATGTTTTGCTGTGTAATAAAATGTCCTAGACTTTGCTATGTGCAGATTTCATTTTAGCTAATAAGACATGCGTATGCGACTAAAGAGCGACCACGACGGTCGATCCACGAGCGTTGCCTTCGCTTTGACGCGCCCTGATTGCCTTCCTTGCGACGTCAAGAGAAGAGCACTACAGCCTTGTCATCTAGGAGGTGTTGGTCTGGATACCTGAGCGTGGGAAGTGTTGTCCTCATCGGCATTCACGGAATTTCAATGGCGGACTGCTCGGAGGTGACGGAAGGTTCTGAAATTCTGATAGCAACGCGCCACACGGGTTTTCGCGGTTGACAACAAAACGCTCCTGTTCCCCGGACCCCAATGGAGGGAAGTACTGGCAGCACTTGCGTTTCGCGTCTTGGGCACGGGGCAGCAGGACCACTGGCGGTGAGGATGTGCTCCGCTAAGAGATCGGAACCTAAAACGCGTTCAAATTGAGAATTTGTTCTTTTTTCAGGTGGTCGTTAACTGTTGCCCCTCTCTTATATCATCCCAAAATGAGTTAATTTATTGGTTTTTTGATGCATCTTAGCTCGCTTATAATTAAATCCAAGGGTTTATTTTTATTCGTTAAAAGTCAATTGAAACCATATAAAAGACTTGAAACAAGAAAGGCAACGGCAGCATTTGAACGTTCTGAGCCAGGTGCATTATCGCCGACTGCAAACACGACGAACTGATCCGTGGACGGATTGATCGCGTGACCACACGTACGTCAATCGTCACGTTTCCCAAGCGCATCCACACGGAGTAGAACGAGCCAGACTAGTGCTCGTCTGCTCGCCTCCCCGTCTTTCACAAATTTGTTTAAAAAATGATTTCACGACTTTTTTAAAACAAATTTGTTAAGCTTAGAGAAACACCCTGTATTTTGTTTTAGAGGCAGCATCGGTGGCTTTTACCTGGCAATGATATTAAAATCGAACACGAAACATTGGAACGTTTCAGTGGCTATGAGCCAGCCGCGCCGGCCTATGAATCCCTATTTGTTGGGTTCGAATACCGCCAATGGTGTTCGCATTCTGACGGAGGTCAGTCTGAGATTTTCATTGTGCGTCGAAAGGTCTCCAGTTGGTCAAAATTAACCCGCGGTTCTTTTGTTGAGCCTGCCAGATGGCTTCGTTGGTTCGGCTTGTAAAACCTTAAGATTTGATATTTTGACTTAGTTTTACCTTAGCTCAGAGCGAATTTAACGCTACGGGCTGATGAAGCCAATGAAGCAGCGCCAAGGTTATCCAATGTCATGCAATTCGATCTCTTGTGTACCTCTTGCGATTGGGCTAAACCAAGTCCGATGGGGGATCGGTGGCCGAGAGTGGTGGCGCACCCCAGTTTGGAGCACGTGGAGAAATGCGGGAGCGCGAGCTCCGTTCAAAGCACGGAGCTTACGCCTGCAGAACCTGCTGGAACCCTGGGTTCAATCCCCATCTGAATGAGCATCACACCGGCGTACTGCAGAGCCAAAAGCACATGTACGAGCACGCTCGTGGCTTTCATATTTGCTATCCTTTTCACGAGCACTCGCAAGAGGAAAGCAAATCTGAAAGCCATGTGTTCCCGCTCATATGCCTTTGCATTTGCTGCATTCAACTCCTGAGATAAAGTGTACGTGATGCACGTTCAAGACCCCAGACTAGCATTCGTGCACTGGCTAAATTTCTCATTTACAGCGGTAACAATGTCGCCGTAACGATATCCCTGTTGTCTAAAATATTACCGGCTAATTTAGCATGTGCCGTGATATCGCACTTTTAATTTTTGCTCGCGTTCGCGTTGCCTTTTTTTTTTGGGAGGGGGGGGTGCACATTTCATTAGGGGCTCTTATTTATACTGAGATATAGTTGTCGGACTTCTGGGAAAATTCAATATGACCAAAATAAACACAAACGACATTGGCGCATTTAATTTAAGAAAACAGGATATAAGAGCAGCTATTAAAATTGTCTTCAAATGCGATAGCGAAGTTCGCGCCTAAATCATTTTAGGTTTGAGCTTACCAAAAGCTATAAAGCGAGCTCCATGCTTTGAATGGCCTACCGAGCACGTGCGCTTGTTCACTGGAAGAGCAGTTTAGGGCAGCATGCACGCGCTTGTAGGTCCGCTTCCCTCGCGCGTGTGCTGTGACAAATACTTCAGTAGTAAAGTGTTTGGTAGAACAAAGCTTACCTTCTGCATACGTGCTAAGCCCTCAGTTTTCACGAGACTACCGCTTGTTTATCACTATTGATTTCGTTTATAATCCCACAGCGATTCAGCTCGTAGCTCTTTTGTGTGCGACATGCATTAGAGACCAAGGTAACAAGAGCAAACTATTTCGC
>JAZHYW010042663.1:0-31590 GCA_037355805.1 Ixodes ricinus | reverse complement strand
AGAGATTGGCTCTTCGAGTGTTTCGCGGGTAAGTAGACGCGCAGGAATTTTAAGAGAGTAACTGTACTAAGGTATTAGTATTATTGTATATAAACTAAGTTATATTTTGTTCTAAGGCAGCTCGAGCTTATATGGAGAATTAAATTGGTTGACTATAAATAGTAAGTTTCCCTCGCCACACGGAAAATTGAATATATTTTCATTGAATGATATGGGATTCAATTAGTTCGCGGTGGTGAGTGATTATTCGAGCGTCGCAAGCTGATTTGTCGACCCCAAAATGTAATTCGATCAAAATTACATAATTTTTGCCACGTGGCCAGTGTATAATGCAATAATTTAATGACTGCACGCGATAACATCGCTTACATGATCGTGACACTTGTCTAGCTGTGTCCGCGTTGGCTACGTCTACCTGATTTTTAACTGTGACCTGTTTTGCTGTGTACAATCACTGCCCATCTCGCCATTTTTTCGCAGTATTTTTGAATAAATATGCATTCCTTCAGCAATAATTGCGTGACTCGATAGTTTTCGACTTAAAACAATCACATTTTTCTATAGACGTCTCATACGCATACCTCGTGCCGCTCCGTACCGATTATTTAGCGGTGTAATGTTTTGCCCGTGTAAAAAAAATGTTTTCTAGACCCGTTGCTATGTGCAGCTTTCATTTTAGCTAATAAGACACGCGTATGTGACGAAAAGCGCGTTACGACGGTCGATCCACGCGCGTTGCCTTCGTTTCGACGCGCGCCCCCGATGGCCTTCCTTTGCGACGTCACGAGAAGAGCACTACGGCCTTGTCTTCTAGGAGGTGTTGGTCTGGATAACTGAGCGTGGGAAGTGTTGTCCCTTCTCGGCCTTCAGGAATTTCAATGACGGACTGCTCGGATGCGACGGAAGGTTTGAAATTTCCGATGACAACCTGACACGCGGGTTTCGCGTCTCACAACAAAACGCTCCTGTTCCCCGGACCCCCGTAGAATGGAGGGAAGTACGGCACAGGTGCGTTTCGCGTCTTGGGCATGGGGCAGCACGACCGCTGGCGTAGAGATGCGCTCCGCTAAGAAATCGAAACCTAGATACGCGTTCAAATTGAGAATTTGTTCTTTTTTCAGGTGGTTGTTAACTATTGCCCCTCTCTTATATCATCCCAAAATGAGTTAATTTATTGGTTTTTGATGCAGCTTAGCTCGCTTATAATTAAATCCAACTGTTTATTTTTATTCATTCAAAAGTTAATTGAAACCATATAAAAGACTTGTAACAAGAAAGGCTACGGCAGCATTTGAACCCACCACGTCGAGGTTCTGAGCCAAGTGCATTATCGCCGACTGCAAACACGACGAACTGATCCGTGGACGGATTGATCGCGAGACCAGACGTACGTCAATCGTCCGTCTCCCAAACGCATCCACACGGAGTAGACAAGCAGACTACAGTGCTCGTCTGCTCGCCTCCCCGCCTTTCACAAATTTGTTTAAAAAAAGCTTTCACGACTTTTTTAAAACAAATTTGTTAAGCTTAAGAAAAAAACACCCTGTCTTTTGTTTTAGATGCACATCGGTGGCTTTTACCTGGCAATGATATTAAAACCGAACACGAAACATTAAAACGTCTCAGTGGCTCAGAGCCCGCGTGCCGGGCTGTGAATCCCTATTTGTTGGGATCGAATACCGGCCATGGTGTCCGCATTCTGACGGAGGTCAGTCTGAGATTTCGATTGCACGTCAAAATGTCTCCAGTTGGTCAAAATTAACCCGCGGTTCTTTTGTTGGAGCTTGCCAGATGGCCTTCGTTGGTTCGGCTTGTAAAACCTTAAGATTTTAATATTTGCTTCGTTTTACCTTAGCTCAGGGCGAATTTAACGCTACGGGCTGATGAAGCCAATGAAGCAGCGCCAAGGTCATCCAAGGTCATGCAATTGGTTCTCTTTGTGTGCCTCTGCGATTGGGCTAAACCAAGTGCGGTGGGGGATCGGTGGCCGAGTGTGTTGACGCACCCCGGTTCGGAGCACGTGGAGAAATGCGGGAGCGCGAGCTCCGTTCAAAGCCCGGAGCTTACGCTGCAGAACCTGCTGGGACCCTGGGTTCAATCCCCCATCTGAATGAGCATCACACCGGCGTACTGCAGAGCCAAAAGCACATGTGCGAGCACGTACGTGGCTTTCATATTTGCTATCCTTTCACGAGCACTCGCAAGAGGAAAGCAAATCTGAAAGCCATGTGTTCCCGCTCATATGCCTTTGCATTTGCTGCACTCAACTCCTGAGATAAAGTGTACGTGATGCACGTTCAAGACCCCAGACTAGCATTCGTGCACTGGCTAAATTTCTCACTTACAGTGGTAACGATGTCGCCGTACGATATCCCTGTTGTCTAAAATATTACCGGCTAATTTAAAATGTGCCGTGATATTGCACTTTGAATGTTTGCGCGCGTTCGCGTTGCTTATTTATTTTTTTTTGGGGGGGGGGGGGGTGTGCACATTTAATTAGGGGGCTCTTATTTATACTGAAAGAGAGTATAGTTGTCGGTCTTCTGGGAAACTTTTATATGACCAGGAAATAAACACAAAATGACATTGGCGCATTTAATTTAAGAAAACAGGATATAAGAGCAGCTATTAAAATTGTCTTCTAAATGCGATAGCAGTTCGTGCCTAAATCATTTTAGGTTTGAGCTTACTAAAAGCTATAAAAGCCAGCTCAATGCTTTGAACGGCCTTACCGAGCACGTGCGCTAGTTTAGGGCATCATGCACGCGCTTGTAGGTTCTGCTTCGCTCGCGCGTATGCTGAAACCAAATACTTTAGTAGTAAAGTATTTCGTAGAACAAAGCTTACCTTCTGCATACGTGCTAAGCCCTCAGTTTTCACGAGACTACACGCTTGTTAATTATTCTTGATTTCGCTTGTAGTCCCACAGCGATTCTGCTCGTGCTTTTTTGTGTGCAACATGCATTAGAGACCAAGGTAACGAAGAAGCAAACTATCTCGCTGATTGGAAAAAATCACTGCTACTGGCCACGTGCGTCACAATCAACACACTTCACATGTGGTCGCTAGTCTAGGTAAACAATGTTGTTTTTCAAGGAGAACTGCGACAGTGTGAAATCACATGGCAAAAACTCCATGTCATGACGCGCTCTGTCGCAAACTCTTGACAGCCAGTGAATTCTCATTATCGGAGCCAAGATGATTTGTGGCTCCCAGCAGGTGGAGTTTTTTTGTCAAACCAGAGTTAGGGTATTTCCTATTTTCTATTGTGAGCAATCAGGAGACATCTTACACCAAGCCTGAAGGTAAAAAGGTACTAGGAACATTCAAACTTTACGGCCTGGGCACTATGTGTATACAAGCTTCCGATAAACCCTTAACTTTCGATGCGCTCGGCGCTAGTAAAAAAAAACGTAGCGCTGTTTCAGTGTTTATCAGGGTGCGATGTGCGTACCTACATCTTATTTTATAGGTCACACTCCACGCTTTGCATATTATAAATTGTTGTTGCATACCACTTGTTTGTTTGCACAAATAACCAAATTAAGGCTGTTACATTGCTTAAACTCTGTGCAATAGCTATCAACAGAAACAGAATCTTTGACTGGCCGGTCGTTTCGTTTATCACTGAACTCGTACTAAATTACTTCTGATAATTTAATGCCGTGATTGAATTTTTAACCTTCGCATTACTTTCGTTATGCCACGGCACTCGCGCAAGGAAAAACAAGCGTAAGACTCCCGCACCAGTCCTACTCTGGGTTTACAAAACTGAATATCTTCACCTTAGAGTCATTTTTTATTGTTTTCGAATCTCGTGGTTTCAGTCAAAATAAACATCCCAGTAATCAAAATGAGACGCCTGGCCAAAAGAGAATAGTTTATTTGTCTTAATTCTTGAGGTATTTAATTTATTAAGCTAGAATTTTGGAACATAGCGTCTATCACGTCATCACATTCTTCTGGAAATCCCTAAAGAGCAAAACACATGCACGACAAAACGGCCAGCTCGTCATATAAATCTGACCACACTGAAATTTATGGAATATGCCACTGAAATTTCTGGTGTGCTAATTGCACACGGCCAATTTTATATTTTTCAACGTGTCGGTCGTTTTGTTGGGCTCGCGTCTCGCCATTAGCTCAGACTTAGCTAACAACGATTTGCGCGTTTTGTTCCGACCACATCTGCTGGAGACGTGAACGCAGAGTGCAAGAAGCTGCCCCCTTGGCACGAGAACTGGTGCAGCCGTGCGCGTTCTACAGAACGATCGAGCAGAGAAAAACAACCGAAGGACCAGAAATGTCAATTGCAGAATAAAGAAAAATACCACACTGTATCGAAGCGCCACCAAATACGATTAGTTGCATTGGCGTAGAGGACTTAAAGCCGATCCCATCACCATCTGTTGGTTCAGAATCACACTAACCAAGGGTGGGGTTGCACCGTTGCACCTTAATAAGGCTGATTCACACTGCACCTTTTTCTTACGTTACGTTACGTTACGAAATCTTCCGTACAAGTCACCGGCACATCTGCGCTTTATATTATGTGTGGCTACCAGTTCAAAAGGAAACCTGGCACGCGACATTCGAGACACGAATATTTCGGTGACTTACACGTAACGTAACTTAACGTAAGGAAATGGCACAGTGTGAACGGGCCTTTCATCTAGTAAGCTACGCAAGAGTTTTTAGGACATGCGCTGGAGCTAACTGCGATCATAGTGTGCGATTTATTTCTAATGTTCACACCGGAATTCCGAGGTGTGGACTCGAGACAAATTCTGCATGAGGAATACTGCTAAAACAAATATGCGTCTGTGAAGGTTCAAGGAACCGCGGCAGGATCCGAGCGCCACACTATGGTCCAGGGCCCAAGACAGCCCAGGCATGCGCGCTGGGCGCAGCAACGCAACCCCCCTCCCCCCCGGGCCCTGCGGGGCCCGGCGTGCGGCCGGCATCCCCGCGGGACCCGGCGGGGGCCGTCTCGGCGTCTTCTAATTGGCGGGCCCCCTAATGCCCCCCGGGGAATGGCCCGCTCGCGCAGCCTCACTTTTCTCGCGCGCCCGATGCAATCTAATTGACTTTTGACAGTTTTTCTCGTAGCGTACCGGTAACGACTGCTGGGGGACTTTTCGCCGGCGAGCCATTAATAATGCGCCCCAGTGACAGGCCGCCGAACGAGCGGCTCCCGCTTGCTCGGCGGGCCGCGCCGAGGAAGAGCGTCCCGCCGCGTGCCGATGGGCCGGCACCGGGACGCCGGGCCCCGCGGCACCCGAGCACCCACTAATGGCAGGCCCCGACGCCCGCCGCCGATTAGCGTGCCGGCCGCTAAGCGGCCCTGCCGAGAAGCGCGGGTCCTCGAGGGGCCGCCCTGGCCGCTAATGCCGCCGCAGCGCCGGGTCCCTCGGGTCTCTCTTCCGCCCGTTCCCCGGACGGCCCGGGGCCCGCCAGGCCCGGGCACCATTTGCGGACACCCATCAGCGTCGGGGCTCCGGTTCGCGGCTGCCGGAGAAGGCTCGAGAAATAATCATCGCGGCCCGCACATCGATTGGGCTCTCCGAGACCCGGCCTCCCCGCAAGGAAACCCGCAAGTCCACGCTCGCGCAGCCAGCACGGGCCTCTTCGCCGGAGAGAAAGTCCAAGTGTGCTGGGCGATGAGCATCCCCACCCACGACCACCGAGAAGACCGTGCAACGTAGTCAAATGTATACTGGCACTAGCGCTCATATCTCATTGGCACGCGCCGCTCTAGTGCAACTGAACCGTATGTGTTGAAGGCCTGTAAAATTACAAATGACATTCATCAAACAAAGGTTCCTTACGACGATTGTAAACGCACAACACCGCTGATTTCGATATATAAAAGCTCAGAGCCAGAAAGTGTTAGTGATGAGACATCGGCCATCTCCTGGTTTTCCTTCTTCTTATTCTTAACATAGCAGCGCCCGGTGGCGGTGCTGAGGGCGTTCAGAGAGATGAGGACGATAGGGAAGTCGGCGAAAACTCGAACAAAATCATTTTCGTTTTTTTTTTTATGTTTGGTAATTTTTGATCATCGAGAGAGCAATAGTCAAGGCATCAAAAAGTGTGGACTCTCTCTCTCTCTCTCGCATCGCTTATTAAACTCGGCAACATTTTATATTCCTCTTTACCCGTTTACATGGAATCGACTCTTTCAAGAAGTGATTTAAATTATGAACTTGTTCGTTTTTAACATGATTTAGTGTTTAATTAACAGCTTTTACTGATGTGTTACCTGTTCATGTTTCACAAACGAGTTCAATTTCATAAATACTAAGCTGTACCTGCTATAATGTTTCTCTACTGCAGGTTATTTTTTTTGTAAATACATAAATAAATCAATAAAAATAAAGAGCGTTTGAGAACCCCTAAATGGAACAATGCTAAAAAAATATCGAACCGAAAAATGACGCTTTGTTTGCACGCGGAGAAATGACGGGTGTCAAAAGCGCGCGGAAACCTAGGCGCGTCATTGATAATAATTGGGGGTTGCGCGGATATTTATAAAGCGTGTAGTTGGTCAGCCATTTCAATGTGCGGCGCATGATTGACCGGTTGGCAGTCGCGAGCGCCCTTCATTGCCTTCATAAACAAGAGGGAAAGAAAGAAAAGTTAAACGACACATTCGGTTTGAACTAATTTAAAATAGCAATGAGTTCACCATTTCGTCATTTACGTCATATATTCAGGCGGGAGTGTCAAATCTGTCTTTGTCTTACTTTTTTCTGCGAATGCGCCATTTCTAAGCATACAATTTTAGGACGATCCCTAGGGATTGCTTCCAT
This sequence comes from Ixodes ricinus, assembly GCA_037355805.1. Classification (NCBI taxonomy): domain Eukaryota; kingdom Metazoa; phylum Arthropoda; class Arachnida; order Ixodida; family Ixodidae; genus Ixodes; species Ixodes ricinus. The sequence continues at coordinate 24,778 of JAZHYW010042663.1, read as the reverse complement.
CGTTTTCAATAATAATAATAAAACAAATTGATGTTGGGGTTGTCAGTGGCCCTTAAAGGGGCCCTGCAAGGACTTTTTACTGGTTTTTAATTTGCACCGAACCTGAGCGCACTGAACATAGTAACTCAATGAAACTTTTCTTTTCTGGAATTTCGCTTTATTTTAAAGGTTATAGGCAAATTAAAATTACAAATACAAGCAAAAAAACAAACTCCTTCATGATGTCCTTGGTTGCTCTAGTGGCCGTGAACTAGACGAGGGGTATATTGAGCTCAGCGAGCGGTCACGGCTGCCGCACTCCGTGTAGACGGCTCAAGAGGGCGCCACTAAAGCATGTTCTGGATAGGCTGTATGAAGCGGGCAGCCAGGGCGGCTCGCATTGCATTTGCTGCGCGATTAAACACTAATTCGGCATGACACTTCATTGGCCACAAACGACACCAAAGATCAGTTATGAGCGGGAGCCACTTCCCGCTGCCATACCGCAAAAGGGCCGAACCGCAGTCCAAAGCTGCTCGCCGAAGGCCTTGGGAACGCTCGGAACCAGTCCGATCCTCCAGTCCGTGCGACCGCAGCGCCGCCGCGTACATCCGGGACCTTTCAACGCTCGCCGCTCGTTGGCGCCTGATCCCACTACACCTTGCAAGTATGCGCCGCCTTTTCCACCGCTTGATGGCGGGTATGTCGACGGGTCATTTCTTGTTTCCGTACTTTCTAAACTGCATTTGTTTCTTTTCTGATCTCAAATAGTCAACAAAAACTACTTTTATACATAATTGAAACGGTTCGCGCCACTTAAAGGGGCACTCAAGTGGTTTTTGAGTTCGTATTTTGATGATGACAGCTGAATTTAGACGCCCTAAGTATCCCTGAAAACCAAAAAGTATAGTCATACGGTGATTATTTCTTTAATAAAAATGTAATTGAAGGCCGCCAAACCTCGGATCCATCCGGAAACGAAACCACTTTCATTGGTCCTCGCACGCTTATCAAAAGGATCTCGGGCCAATGGCGTTGGACGACCTTCCGTCGCGCAGTGATCCCGCATCGGCCGAACCTCTTTTTCATTCGAACTTCGGACAGCCGACCTGGGGATGATTTCCTATGACGCCACTCCGACGTGCGATGTGGACGATAGCAGCGCTTCGGAGTCATGTTCGGGTTCCGAGGACGACGAAACGCAGACCTTTTCGGGCGTTCTTCGATTTGTGGTTTGGGCAAGTCGTAATTATAATTTTAGCGCATTCAATACGAGAAAAAATTTCAGATAATGATATTAGGACACTCGGCTGTGTACCTGGTGGTCAGCAAAAAGCACCGACGGCCAGCCGTTCACCATTACCCAAGAGAAATTCACACCAAACGTTTTCAACGTTTTCAGTTTCAATCTGCACTTCTTTGGAAACAATACTTTCACGAACAAGAATGAATACACCTCCTCCGTGGGAATTGCTACCTTTCCTATAGCACGAGTAATTATCGGCTGTCGCCACCTTTAACTTTCGGAGACATGCGGTTTAGAGAAGCTCGTTTTAGCGAACGCCGTTTTACCGACCCCAGTTTATCGAATCCCTTTATACAGAAACGAAGTTTAGAGAAACTGGCGATGAGCCTCTTTTTAGCGACTTCGGCCGCCGCGAAGCGGCGTGTACGGATAGCTCAGGTGAGTTTACATTTTTGTAATGAGCCGCCGCAGACTGCCGCCGCGAAGCGGCGGAGCGCAGCGGGGGGCCTGGGTTAACACGCGCACCAGTTATACATGCGCGAAGATGGAAAGCCTTTTATAAATAGCGTCCCCTTTTCGATAAACGGCGTTTCTCTAAACTGAGGCTCCATTTTCTCTAAACCGTGCTTCGATAAAACATACCCATTTTCTAAAACGTGCTTCGATGGAATGGCATTCGATCAACCGAAGTAAACCCTTTAACTTTCTGCATGGGCGAAAACATACATTTGCTTTGCGTTTTATTAAAAGAAGCTTTTAAATGAATGGTACACTTACTCTCGTTGTCAGATGTTTTCGGTACACTTCCGCAATACCACAGAAGCCGCAAGTGACAGTTCGCGTTACATTACCGTACAGCGAGCAAACGGTAATATAGGCGCAGTATGTAACTTCGGGACCGAAGTTGCAAATGACGCTAGGGGCATCTGAGGCGTTGTGCATTCTGAGGGAATCGCCACTTTAATGGAAGTATACGGCACTGAACCATACCACCAATGTAATGGTGCTGTTGCCGCCAATTTCTTTTGAGTGCAATCCGCCGTACGAATCGCTTGAGATTTCTGGAACAGCTACACAAAGTGCAGTGTGCCTAAAAGGAAAGGGCCAATGAAGTTTTGAAATCCTTCTATAGTGATAAGCATAAACAAAATCTTTGAAAGTAAACCTCATTCATTAGTAACCAACAAACAAGCTGAAAACAAAATAATTTTTCATTCAGTTCATTGGTATAATACATCAAGCCACATATGAAAGAGTTATGCAATACTGACATTTTGTTTCTTGAATGAGTTGATGTCGATGGTAGCTTTGAAGGCTCTTAATTTTGCTCATTTTTTTATTGTGGCATCCTGCCGTGCTCTTGCATTACACCAGCTTGGTATATGACACAGACAGCCAGGAGACGCTTGAAAGATTTCATTTGCCGCAGTGAAGCGTGACAGCGTTTTTTCTTTCTTCTTTTTTTTTTTTTAGTGCTTAGTCTTGTTTTACTTACTCAGGTTAGTGCCAAATGGCAAACTTTAGAACCCGGCCAAGTTTAAAGTCCTATATGTACACAACACACTCCACTAACAGCTCATAAAGTGACCTTGATAGAACCCGGTCGAACGTTTCGTACAACCAGGGTGCCCTCAGGCTAATAATCTGTGGCCATCACATTCGCGAGGTGGCCAAGCGCACCCAGCCTAGCGAGAGGCGCTCCACCGTGGATAAAAGGTCGACGGAAAAGTATGCCAGGGAGTTGTTTGGGTAACGGCTCGCGAAGATGATATTAAATAAATGACTACGTGTTGCTGAACCAATGCCTTGTGTCGTTTTTCGGGGCGGGTAGAGCAGCTACGCTAGCCTTGACAACGTAGCATAGAATAGTTGACGCCGAGTGTAGTGGAGAATGCGCAACCGCAGCTATCTGCTATTGGCACTCAACGTGCATGTGCGCACAGGCGCCCATAATTTCTAGACGACAACGGTCGTTTTGTAGCGTAAGCTACACTGGCCGAGGTTGAGCAGTTTCGCGTGGCTCCTGGAGAGCCGTGCTGCGCATGCGCGAGGAGCAGTGACGTCACACGTGTCAGTCCCCGATGCACGCGCCGCGCGCATGCACCCGCTCGAGATCATGGCTCGCGCTGTCCTGCTGTTCTGGGCGGCAGCTTGGTTGCTTGATACATAACAACACGGCGCACAGCTTAACTCATCGGATCCCGAAGTAGTCACATAATGCGTATACCGAGTGTGTGTGTCATTGAAGCAGCAGTAAGCATAATAATCAAGCTATACTTCGTTTCAGCTTGGGTACAGACGCAGCCGATGCTACAAGCGCGAGCTCCGGGCTTCCAGCGTCCCTGCCAAGCACGCGCGCTCGTGCAATGCAAGCACTATTCAGGGCTCACACGCTCGCGCTCGGTAGCATCGGCTGCGTACTGGACCCAAGCTGAAACGAAGTATAATCCTAGACAACCAGGAAAGCTAAGAATAACCAGCTGAACCTAAGCTTACGCTACGTATATCCTTGCATAGCCGAGCTAAGCCACTCTTAGTTTTTTTCGTTTCAGCAGTTATTCTTCTCTATCTGGAGGACACCAGAAGTTTCCGCGTTTCGGTAGTTCTTGTTCTCTATCTAGAGGACACCGGGCGTTTTGCGTTTCAGCAGTGATTGAAGAGCACACTAACTCGCATTCAGTTGATGAGTAATACACTCTAAAGGCCGGTTCAGACACTGCGTTTGAGTGCGTTTGACTGCGTTGCGGGGAGAACCGAAAGCGAGTCACCGGCACATCTGTGCTTCGTATGAAGCGTGGAATCCAATTCAAGGAATCTTCTTGGCACGCGATATAAGCAGCAGGGATGTCCTTGTGTCTCGCTGCCGCAACGCAGTCAAACGCCAACTGTGTGAACCGGGCTTAATACCCTGTCAGACGGGCTAGTTTAGTGTCACTACAAGCGAGTGCACTTCAACCCGTCGAAACACACTCCAAGTGTGTTGGTGCTACACGGGAAAACTTAGTGTCACTCGAAAATGATGGCAATAACGATGGGTAAGTAATGGGCACGCGAAATATTACAGTGCATACGCATTTTTTCATAAATACCTTCGTCGTCTTATTAGAAACACGTTACCACACATTGTTGCGCTAAGTCACGAGCTTTAATCCAAATTTAAATCAATTTGATCATTACGATCAGCCATTACAAGCCAGTGATACACGTCCGCACGCCGGTACGATGCTCACCTATACTCTGTTTCACCTATGATGTACCGCAGGAAAGGCTACAAGTCGAGCTCCTTGCTCTAGGGCACATCTCGGCGGCACAAACTCTCGTCCGTTAAGAGTAGCTCCCAGCGCTATGAGCTCGCGCTTCTACCTTTGTCTGCGGTACAAAATAAGGTGAAACGGAGTATAAATCGAAACGAGCAGAAGTAGGGATTGAACCCAGGATTCCTGGGTTCTGCAGCGCGAGCTTTCGCTCCACGTGCTCCGAGCTGGTGTGCGCGAGCCCACTCGGCCACTCGTTACAACGAAACATCATGGAGTGTGTGGAGGACGAGCTGGAGGGCAATGTCCGCGATGTTGGACAGTGGAAGCGCGTGGTTGGGGCACTTTTCACCGTGAGAGCCCAACGCCTTTCAGATGAGAGGCAGCTGGACCTTGATGCCGAAGCACAGGCAAGAATTTCAAGTGACATCGATCAGCAGCTGCAGGCCAATGCCTTCACCATAGCCGCTCTCATGACCGACAACCTACCCGTGATCAGTCGAGAACGGTGGATTTTGCAGAGGAACGAACGGTGGTTCGAAGAAACCTTGCCCCATTTGGGCGAGTTCCATTTCAAGCAAGCCTTTCGCGTCTCTCCTGCCACCTTCATATTCCTGGTGGAGTCTTGCAGGTGCCTCCTGGCCGTCGCTGGCCGTCGCGCAGGGGCCAAGGCTGGAAACTAGATTAGCCACTTGTTTTTCTACAATCCACTACTTTCCTGCCAACAGAAAACAAGTGCGCATTTAATATTACTCCTATCAAAATAATACTAATTTTATGCAGCGTTAATTTCTTCTAATATTTTTACTCCTTGAACACTGCTATCGAAATGACACACTCGGTCTACCGGAGCGAGCGTGGTGTGCTCCCCGAACTCACTTCATTGGAAGTGTGTTCTTCGGGCAGGGCTGGGGATTGAGCTCAGGATCACTGGGTTCTCCAGCGCGAGCTTTCACTCCACGTACTCCGATCTGGTGGGAGCTAGCCCACTCGGCCACCGATACCCCTGAATAAAGACACGTTAAAAAAATTAGACGTTTACAATTCTCTGTAATGCCGCATTGGAGCGCAGCTCTTGAGGAGGAGGGAGGAAGGGTAGTGAAGGGGAGGGTATGCCAGCTGCTCCCCCTCCGTACCCTCCCATCCTCCTCTCCTGTTCCCATCCCACTTAGCGTAAACATTTCGCTAAATTTCCCGCTAAATTTAGCCGGGAAATCTTCTCGCTGAATTGATGTGCGACGTCACATGACATGTCATCTGGAATTTTAAGTGTGACGTCACGTGACGTCACACGGGTAAAGTTTCCCTCTAAATTTAGCGGAAAAATTTTCCGCCAAACTTAGCAAGAACTTTTACCGTAAAATTTAGCGGGAAAATTTTACACTCGTGATGACACACGTGACGTCACGTGTGACGTCATTTTGGGAAACAGCCCTTAATGCAACGCGCGGTTACGCCGACGCCGCTCAACTGAGAAACGGGTGCCTAGAAGCTGTGCTCTAAAACAACGTTACATTAAATGAACGATTTTTACGCCAATTGGATGATTCTGATCGATCATCGCAAGCCAAGATAAAGAACGAAGCATATCCAACTTTGGCGTTCCGCTTCGTTCCACGGAAGTCTACGATGAGGCCCTGACACTGCCTAATTAGATCATAATTATCCTGTTGTCTCGAATAGTTACATGCTGAAACAAAATTAGGCTCCATCATTCTCTGCTAACCAAGATAACCTTGGAATAACTGACTTTGTCGTCGTCTTTTATCAATTCACCGCGGCGCTAATTTTGGTTCAGATCAGCCTAAACTCCAAGTCCAAACCACTATTTTTTTTTTTTTTGCAATGCCACTCTTCTACATGTCGTCTCTTTCACGAATTTCTTTTTCTTTATAAAATAAAACTTACGCCATCTTTTTGGCTTCTGTGTTGCTATGTTTTTTACTGTTGAAACACTCCTATTGATGCCACGCACTCGATCGAGCGAAGTGAGTTCGTCAAACTCACTCCAAGCCAAGTGGGTTCCTCAGGAAGGAGCCGTGTGGCACACTACAGAAATGACACTAAGGGCGAACTGCACTCGCTTGTAGTGACACTAAACTAGCCCGTCTGACAGGGGTATAAAAAGCCCGTGCGTCCACTTTCCCGCAAAACACTCGGAGAGCCAATCACCGCAACTTACCGAGGCAGCTCAGCGAATGACGATGCCGAAACATGTGTTTAGACCAAAAAACGCAGTCTGAATTGTGACATTAAGCAATGCAAAACGTCACGCTTGCATTACCACACACACACACACACACACACACACACACACACACACACACATACACACACACGAAAACCTGTAAACTTTCGGTGCATAGTCAGAGCCCTAGGACTCCAACCAGATGCAGTCTTACCGTAACATCTCGTCGCCAGTACTCGTGGACAACTTTCTGTGGCATTTCTGAAGTGTACAGTGCGCGTTCACAACTTACAATGCCGCTCATATGAGCAAGCACACGTGGCACCCATGGCTCTGACTGCCTACAGTGCATAGCCACAGGGGGGATCGGTGGCCGAGTGGTCTGGTGCACACCAGCTCGGAGCGCGTGGAGCGAAAGCTCGCGCTGCATAACCTAGGCTCCTGGGTTCAATCCCCACCCCTGCCCGTTTCGATCTGGATGAGCATCGTACCGGCGTGCGGTCGTGTATCACTGCTGCGTGATGCAGCAGCAGGCTAGCGGTTGTACTGCACTGGCTAAATTTCTCATCTACAGCTGGGAGACTCGTCGCCCGTTGAGGGAGACCAAGTTCTAGGCTGTATAAACATACACACAACCCAATTATTTGCATAGCCACAGAAAGCTGTTTCGCGGCGAGAAGTTTGGGTATCGCAGTCTGATGGAATTGTTTTACAACTCAGAGTGAGGATACTTCAACTTCCTCTGATGATGCAAACGCGTGCAATGCCAAGCTTCTATGCACTGCGGAAATTAAAACATAACCGCGTGGGTAGCACCTGTACTACCCATAGTAGGAAGACAGAAGCGCCTTTGCGTGCCTCTCACCGCGAATAGCTCTTCAAATGAAGTGGAGAACGCGCGAACGCAGCTACTCGCGCACTCAGTGCGCACGAGCGCACAGGCGCTCATACTTTCTAGAGGATAACGGACATTTTACTTTTCAGCAGTTCTTGTTTTCTATCTACAGGACACCGAAAGTTTCGCGTTTCGCTCGTTCTTGTTTTCTGTCCAGAGGACACTGTACGTTTTGCGTTTCAGTAATGATTGAAGGGAATAGTAACTCGCATTCAGTTGATTATCAATTCTATACACTGATGTAATCGTGACACCGTGTTGGTTAAACACTTTGGTATGCGAACGCAAAAGGAGACAAGGGTCATACAAATACACGTCAGACACGGTTAGCGTTCAACTCGCAACAAGTTTATTCTTTCCTCCGGCGTATAGCGCCGGCGTGATCTCGACAGCGTCACTGCTGGCTCAAGGCCACGCTCTGTACGTTTTGCCGGTTAATGGCCATAAATTCACCGCAGTAGGTGATGGTAAACCCCTATGCAATACTGAAAACAAAAGAAACGAAAACCTACAAATTCTGGGTGTATTGTCCGAGCACTAGGACTCCAGCCAGAAAGTCTTACGGAAACATCTTACACAACTTTCATTGGCGCTCAAGATGCGCAAGTACACGTGCACCCATGACTTTGACTGTATAGAGTGCATAGCCACAGAAAGCTGTCCACGAGTAATAGGGCCGAGCAGAGCCGCATATAGGGAGAGTTTGGTCAATGAGAGGAGCTGGCAGAGCCAGGGCGTGCACCAGACGCAGGACGAGCGCTTGACACGCTCTATTGGCCAACAAGAAGCCAAAAATAATCGCATAGCGGTCGTCGCGATAAAAAGTTTTAACAAGCGCGTAAGAGCTAGATGTAGTAACTCTTCATGATTGAAAATATGGTGCACGTGATGTTTCGATTATGGTCGTGCAAAAAGTTGTAAGACTCGAATGTGTCCCTCGAACTCTATTTTGCTCAGACGGAGTCTGACCGCGCGGACGGAAGATTCTCGGCCCTCGGCGCCTGGCGTATGGATTTCGTAGATCGTTCTGCTATATTTTTATTCTGCATGACCGTGATCGAAAAAATACGCGGACCATATTTTCAGTCACCCAGAGTTACTCCGACGCACTTATTAAGTTTGTCTCTCGGGACCACCGCCAGGGTATTATTCGCGGCTTCTCGCTGGCCACATTCGAATTTGTGAAGACGCCCCGGACACACCCAGCCAGCTTTCGACAAATGGAGTCTCCTCATTTGCCTCCTATACTTCCCTAATGTATGATCAAGCTCTGTATATGGCTCTGGGGCCACGATGTCTTGGTGGCGCCCTCTTATGGTTTCCATCCGAGAGGTCACGACCACGATTTGCCTCATCGTGACGTCACGAGTTGTAACCCTGGCTAATTACCATCAATTGCGAAGACAGGTTCGATGGTGTGTTTAAAAAGCACAGTGAGAGGTAGGAGCCATCGCATTCCCAAACTAACGCCATCGAAGTTGACACTCTGACAATGCTCTTATGTTCGTGTTTTGGCCAATCGTGAAAAATCGAGTGCAGCGATGCTTTTGGTCGCGCGCAGAGGCGCCCATAATTTCAAGAGGAGAACGGACGTTTTGCGTTTCACCACTTCTTGCTCTCTATTTAGAGGACACCGGAAGTGTCGCGTTTCGGCAGTTCTTGATTTCTATCTAGAGGACACCGGACGTTTTGCGTTTCAGGACAGTTTTAGTGGATCGTACGCTAAAGCCTTGCGTACGCAATAAAATTGCGGGTCGGGAGTGCGCGTGCGCAGAACGCAATAGAAGAGCTAGCGTATCGCGTACGCACGCAACGCTGGAGATTTTGCGTGGCGGGCTAGCGGGCTTTGCGGGACGCTCTCGAGAGATCTCGGACCCAACGAGAGCGCCAGTTTCAAGATGGCGGTTACCTCGACTGGCGCAGCAAGGGCGACGTGGTGTTTTCGAAGTTATGTGTTACGTGAAATTGCGTGGTGTTTAGCTCGGCAATTCTTTCCGGGACCTACGGCGGTCGAATCAGATCGCCGTGCAGCTGAAGGAGTGCACAGTGAAAATGTTCGCCGCTCGGAATCTGCGTGAACGCTGCGATCTGCTCGAACGCGAAGCCTATTCGCACAGTTCATCGCCGACGGACGAACGACTCTAAAAGAAATCGCCGAAGTTCTCGCTATGCACTGGACATCAGTAGGTCATAAATTTCATTCCGCGATAGCATTGACAAAAGCTGCCGTTTCCACGGGACGACTGACGGAGGCTCCGTGATCGAATTTGGCTACGCACTCGTACTCGTAGCCTCTGTATACCCCGCAGAAAAGCGCGCTTGACGAGGCAGCTGCGGCTTGGTTTAATTTGAAATAAAATGATTGGACACGTTTTCATTTTCAATATTTCTTTCCAGGAGCATGGTTGCGCTATAAGCACGCGGAATTCTACGGCTCTAGCATATTTAACCAAGATCATGCGCGGTGTTCACTCGAAAACGTGACGCACAACTAAATTCGGTCCGAGCAGGTCATTTTTAGCGTACGCTATGCTATTGCGTATGGCGTACGTAAGAGCCAGCAACGCTATACTAAAACTGTCTATTAAAGAGCACACTAATACCCCTGTCAGACGGGCTAGTTTAGTGCACTTCAAGCAAGTGCGCTTCAACCCGTCGAAACACACTCCGAGTATGTTGGTACTACACGGGAAAACTTAGTGTCACTCCAAAATTATGGCAATGACTTGGGTAAAGTAATTGTCACGCAAAATATTAAAGTGCGTACGGATATTTTCATAAATAACTTCGTCGTCTTATTACAAACACGTTACCACACGTCGTTGCGCCAAGTCACAAGCTTTAATCCAAATTTAAATTCAATTTGATGAATATGGTCAGCCATTACAATCCAGGCAAATCCAAAATCAAGACATGTATTGGCGACTTGTCTCCCAGCTGTAGATGAGAAATTTAGCCGGTGCAGTACAACCGCTAACCTTGGGTTTTAACGTGCACCACGTAGTAGTGATACACGACCGCACGCCGGTACGATGCTCATCCAGATCGTAACGGGCAGGGGTGGGGACAGAGCCCAGGATTCCTGAGTTCTGCAGCGCGAGCTTTCGCTCCACGTGCTCCGAGCTGGTGTGCGCGAGGCGCCGCGAGCTCACTCAGCCACTTGCTACTCGCCACTCGCCACAACGAAACATCATGAAGTGTCTGGAGGACCAGCTGGAGAGGGATATCTGCGATCTTGGACAGTGGAAGCGCGCGTGAGGGCACTTTTCTCCGTGAGAGCCCAACACCTTTCAGATGAGAGGCAGCTGGAGCTGGATGCCAGCGAACAGGCAAGAATCTAGAGTGACATCGATCAGCAGCTGCAGGTCAATGCCTTCACACTAGCCGCTCTCATGACCGAGAGCCTACCCGTGATCAGTCGAGAACGGTGGAGTTTCCAGGGGAACGAACTGTGGTTCGAAGACACCTTGCCCCGTTTGGGCGAGTTTCATTCAAGCAAGCCTTTCGCGTCTCTCCTGCCACCTTCAGATTCCTGGTGGAGTCTTGCAGGTGCCTCCTGGCCGTCGCTGGCCGTCGCGAACGGGCCATGGATGGAAACTAGATTAGCCGCTTGTTTTTCTACAATGCACTACTTTCTTGCCAACAGAAAACAAGTGCGCATCGAAAATTACTTTTATCAAAATAATACTAATTTTACGTAGCGTTACTTTCTTCTATTACTTTTACTCCTTGAACACTGCTATCAAGATTACACACTCGATCTACTGGAGCGAGCGTAGTGTGCTCCTCGAACTCACTTCATCGGAAGTCTGGTCTTCGGGCAGGGCTGGGGACTGAACTCAGGATCACTGGGTTCTGCAGCGCGAGCTTTCTCTTTACGCACTCCGATGAGGAGCCTTAATCTGGACACTCGGCGAAAAAGTCGGCGAGAAATCCTGCGGCTATGATTGGCCGGCGACAAGGTCAAAAGCGGAGTTTGGCAATCACGCCCGCCAGATTTCTTGCCGATTTCTTCGCCAAGTGTCCAGATTAGGGCCCTGGGCCGGCTTGCTAGAACAGCGTCTCAGCTGAGACTGGGTGAAAGAAAGCACTGCGAAGGCTGGGGCGCGCGAGCGTCTTGAGACGCAGCTTGAGTCCCGCTCAGCTCGTGCGTTGGCTTTGGCAGTGCTTTCTTTCACCCAGTCTCAGCTGAGACTCTGCTTCTAGCAAGCCGGCCCTGGTGCGCTAGCCCACTCGGCCACCGCTACCCCTTAATAAAGACACGTTAAAAAAATTAGACGTTTACAATTCTCTGTAATTTCGAACTGGAGCGCAGCTCTTGAGGAGGAGGGAAGGGTACGAAGGGAAGGGTATGCAGCTGCTCCCCCTCTGTACCCTCCCATTCTCCTCTGCTGCTCCCATCCCACTTAGCAGAAAATTTTCGCTAAATTTCCCGCTAAATTTAGCAGGGAAATTTTCCCGAGGAACTGACGTGTGACGTCACATGACACGTCACGTAAAATTTAAAGTGTCACGTCACACGTGACGTCACGAAAGTAAAATTTTACTGCCAAATTTAGCGGAAAACTTTTTCCGCCAAACTTAGCGAAAACTTTTACTGCCAAATTTAGCGGAAAAATTTTACTCTCGTGACTGCGAAGTCATTTTGGGAAACATCCCATAATGCAACGCGCGGTTACGCCGACGCAAACGCCGACGCCGCTCAACCCGTAAACGGGCGCCTAGGAACTGTGCTCTAAAGCAACGTCACATTAATGAACGATTTTTACGCCAATTGGATGATTCCGATCAATCATTGCAAGCCAAGATAAAGGAAGAAGCATATCCAACTTTGGCGTTCCACTTCGTCCCACGGAAGTCTGCGAGGAGGCCCTGACACTGCCTAATTAGATCATAATTATCGTGTTGTCTCGAATAGTTACATGCTGAAACAAAAGTAGGCTCTATCCTTTTCTGCTAACGAATGTAGCCTTGGAATGTCAGACTTTGTTGTCGTCTTTTATCAATTCACCGCGGCGCTAATCTTCGTTCAGGTCAGCCTAAACTCCAAAGTCCACCCTACTATTTTTTAATGCGAATAGCATTCTTTGGATACTTCACGCACTTTTCGTCTATGTATCTATCTATCTATCTATCTATCTATCTATCTATCTATCTATCTATCTATCTATCTATCTATCTATCGATCTGGCTATCTAACCTCTTACGCCGCGGGTCGATAAATAAATAAAAAAATCAGCAGAACCCATCCTTTGGGAATGATTATCTACGTTAATGCGAATAGCATCAAACGGTGCGGAGTTATGCGCGTTCGTCAGGTGGCCGGCACACTCTAGATACGCCAGCCCACTCTTGAGGCGATTCTAAATTTGTTGACACTTTCACAGCCCTGCGCACGATGTCCGCAGCCCAGCACGTGCGTTTGTGTCACTTAGGAAGGCGAGCAAAGCACGCGCCATACGCACAAACACTCAAAATGGTACCGACCAGACTTTCTGGCGTGTCAGCTAGTCTCAACCAACGGTACTCTAAACGGTTGTTTATATCTTTACCATAGGACGCGCTTTACAGCGCTGTCACAGCTACCGGTGCGCGCGCGTTCCATGCACGAGGGCTCATTCCGCCTCTCGTGAGGCTGAGCACCGGTCTTTTTATTTATTTATCGACCCGCGGCGTAAGAGGTTAGATAGCCAGATAGATAGATAGATAGATACATACGCGAAAAGTGCGTGAAGTATCCAAAGAATGCTATTCGCATTAAAAGACCGGCACCGGCTGGAATTCGAACCGTTGACCCTTTGATCAGAAGGCAGACGCGCTAACCACAGAGCTATGAAGGCGGTCATTCAGCGCACTCTAATCGGTTGTTTATATCTTTACCATAGGACGCGCTTTACAGCGCTGTCACAGCTACCGGTGCGCGCGCGTTCCATGCACGAGGGCTCATTCCGCTCTCGTGAGGGTGAGCACGGCCGCTACATCACCCTCTCCCGAGCGCGGGAGAGGGTGAGCTAGCAGCCGTGCTCACCCTCTCCCGTTGGTTGAGACTAGCTGAGACGCCAGAAAGTCTGGTCGGTACCATTTTGAGTGTTTGTGCGTATGGCGCGTGCTTTGCTCGCCTTCCTAAGTGACACAAACGCACGTGCTGGGCTGCGGAGATCGTGCGCAGGGCTGTGAAAGTGTCAACAAATTTAGAATCGCCTCAAGAGTGGGCTGGCGTATCTAGAGTGTGCCGGCCACCTGACGAACGCGCATAACTCCGCACCGTTTGATGCTATTCGCATTAACGTAGATAATCATTCCCAAAGGATGGGTTCTGCTGATTTTATATTTAGGGTTTTTTCAGTGTTGTTATAATTGTATTTTAATGCGAATAGCATTCTTTGGATACTTCACGCACTTTTTTTGCAATGCCACTCTTCTACATGTCCTGTCTTTCACGAATTTATTTTCCTTTATAAAATAAAACTTACGCCACCTTTTTGGTTTCTGTGTTGTTATGTTTTACTGTTGAAACACTCCTATCGATGCCACGCACTCGATCGAGCGAAGTGATCGTTCGTCAAACTCACTCGAAACCAAGTGTGTTCCTAAGGAGGAAGCCGAGTAGCACACTACAGAAATGACACTAGAGGCGAAGTGCACTTGGTTGAAGTGCACTAAAGTAGCCCGTCTGACAGGGGTATAACTCGCGTTCAGTTGATTATCGATTCTATACACTGCAACGTGTTTGTCTTGCAGGATAAATAATGGCGTGGTGGCCATCAATCCGCCACAGGCAGTTGTGGAAAACCCATATTCAATACTAAAAAAAAAGGAAACAAAAATTACGGGAAAACACTTAAAGGGAAACTGAAGCGGTTCTGTATTCAAGGAAAAACACCAAAATCGCCTTCATTTTGTCCCCAGTATCACGAAAATCGAGATTATTTTTCAATTTGGTGCAGGGACGCTGCAGAAATTATTTTTTAAGGGTTCCGCTGAAGCCCGGGCCTTCTTCCCGGGCGTTACGACATGCTAGGAGTTTTCGGAATTTCCTGCTCTCGCGCATCTTCAGCGCCTGTCGCCGTGCACGTGCACTCTTGCTTTTCGAAACAAGGTCAGAAATAGAGGTAACAATTGGCATCAGTGAGAGGGAGTATACCTGGCAAGCCTGCAATTGCACGCGCTGCCCACACGAGCGACACGCGCTTGGCGGCCGAATGATCCGTGTATGACGTCACGACTGCAGTGGTCGGAGGTTATTCGTGTTTTCTCGCCTTTAGTTACATCTTCGAGTGAAACGAACGTGATATTCAGATTCATGAGATAGAAATACTCCAGAATTCACCTCTAACATGTTTTCTCAAGAAATGTTTTCAGCTTCCCTTTAAGACTGCTTCAGTGTAGGAATGCCAAAGCATTCCTATGCGTAAACAGTTTTAAAGGGAGTGATTTCGTACAAGCAGCGCGCAAAGTCTTCATTTTTCACACGGCGCTCAGGAGGTGACATCACGCTCTTCAACTGCGCAGGCGCGGCGAACCCCGCCGGCTCCACGGCTTCCGTGACGATGCATCTGCGTTGCTGTGCTTTTCTTGTGTTTTATTTGTGTAGCGCATCCGCTTAAACCTTCAGCGGCCTCGCCGGCTTCCGTGACGAAGGATCTGATATGACACGTTGCAGCCAATGGGATTTTAGATGCCGTTTCGCTCAGCCAATGGGAAAATGAGAATTTAGGTGACCTTTTTCTCTGCTATAGACACAGCCGGCTTCGCTCCATGGGACAGTTAATGCTTTCGCATTAAAACTGTAAACTTTGGGTGCATTGTCCCAGCCCTAGGACTCCAGCTAGATGCAGTGCTACCGAAAGATTTCGTCGCCAATAATCGTGGACAACGTTCTGTGTAATTTCAGAAGTCAAGAATGCGCGTACACAGCTTTCACTGGCACTCAAGATGCGCAAGCGCACGTGCACCCATGGCTTTGACTGCATACAGCGGATAGGACAGCCACAGAAAGCTAATGGCCAACCGCAGCTGCCTGCTATTGGCACTAAATGTGCAAGAGCGCACAAGCGTCCATAATTTCTAGAGGACAACGGAAGTTTTACTTTTCAGCAGTTCTTTTTCTCGATCTAGAGGACACCGGAAGTTTCGTGTTTCGGCAGTTCTTGTTCTCTATTTTGAGGACACCGGAAGGTTTGTGTTTATAGAATGATTAAAGAGCACACTAACTCGCATTCAGTTCATTATAAATATTATACGCTGCATAATGTTTGTCTTGCTGGATAAATGTATCTTAACGCAATCAATCCGCCGAATATGGTGGTGGTAAACCCATATACAATACAAAAAAAAGAACTTTTTTAACATTTGGTACATAGTCTGAGGCTCCGAGCCCACTCCAGCCAGATGGTCTCACGTTACAGCGCAAAGAAGGCGACCTCCCGTGGCGTAACAGGGGTGCGCGGGGTGGTTCCCGTTTCGACCCATTCCCAATTCAACCGTCCCGTTTGTACCTTCCCGTTTCGACCCGGCTCAAAACGACCTTCTCGTTTCATTCTTCCCCATTTCGCCCTATGCCAAAACAACCTTCCCGCTTCGGCCATCGTTCGTTATCAATTGGGTCGGTTCGTTTGTATTGTTCGTTAACAGTTGATTAGGTTCAAGTGTACAATGTCTGCCCTCCTTGCTCACCTCACCTCTCCCTAAACAACCTAGGAGACAGGCACTGTAAGATGAACGCTGTGTCAGGGAGGGCTCACCCGAACATTTACAGCTTCATCGATCTGATCAAACAGGATGAGGCCTTGACAAGGATATCTCTGCAGCAGCTTGCAAATGGTGGTGCCGTGCGTGCCAGGGGACAGCCGCGAACTATCAAAATTTAAGTGTCGCATTTCTGATCGCGCGATTTTCCTGCTCTACTTCCTCAACTCAAGGCGATAGCATTCTGTGGTTTATGATTTTTTTCGGTGTGCGCGAGGGCTCTGTGTTTGAACTCGTAAGAAAATGTAAGTCGCAATCAAAAGCCTGTCAACCTGTCTGATATATCACTCTTTAAAATATCCCGTTCACTATAAGAAAGTTTTAGAATAACGTGCGCAAGCGCTTTGGGTAGCCTAGAAATATCCGTCGGGATATAAAACCTAAGGTTAACTCTAATTTTTGCTTAGTGAAAGTGTTTGCCTACATTATTCTAAGACTTCATTATTGTACAGAGCGCGACACTGTTAGCGCGAACAAGGGATTGTTGGTTTTCGATGTTTGTCTCAAAGAATCAAAAGACTGCCACCAATATTATTAGTGCCTTTGAAAGTGCTCATCTGTGCCCTAACCTAAGCGGTACAATTTGCTCCCTTCTAACACCATTTCGAAGCAAAATTCGAAAAATTGTCAACATCGTGTTCGCGGTAATCTTGTCGCGCAGTCTAGATAGTCCGTTTCATAGTTACACATTTTGGGGACCATCTCGAAATAAATATTTTAAGTAATTCAAGCAAAACTATATTACGTTGAAGCTTGCCTGAAAGCGTTGTATATTTTAAGAATACGTTGACAAACAAAGTACTTCACAACGTAACTAAATAGCTCGTCTGCACCTTTGCATCAATTGCGTTAACATCGTTTAGGGACATATTCTTAAGCAGAAAAGGTGCGCAAACCAGGGTTACAACGAAGACTTTTCGCGAAGTGGTTCACATCTGTGGGGCTTTATACCAATGGGTTCAAACGGGACGGGCTCAAATGTAAATGGCGTTTTGGCTACGGGTTCAAATAAGAAGGGCGTTTCGGAAACGGGTTGAAACGGGACAAGTTCTAACGGGAAGGTCGTTTCGGGAATGGGTCGAAACGGGACCGGTTTAAACGGGAAGGTCGTTTCGGGAAAGGGTCAAAACGGGATGGGTTAAAACGGGAATGGGTTGTTTCGGGCTACACAGAGTGCGCGAAGGACTTGTCGTCTAGGTGGAGTTGGCAATGCCTGGTGTCAGAGTCACGACCATTCTAGGTCGTGGTTCTGAGGTCAACCGTTATCTACATCACCACTTAGACACACTTGAACTAGAGGACCCTTTTCTTGTACGAAGCTTGGATGAAGTTGTTGGGGTGTTTAGAGAGGGTGACCCAACGCCATCTCAGCCTTTTCTGTGGACGTGGAGGATCTTTATTATTTCATTCCTCATGACCGATTTCTTATGACTGTTCGGGATCAAATAGATAAGTCAGGAGAGGTCAAGTTTCAAAGTTCTGCGGGCGTTAGCGGCGAATATTTTTAGAGCTATTAGATTTTTATCTTCAGTCTGCTGCTGTCAGTTGCAATTAATGTGTTTTGTTTTAGAGCGCAGCTCTTAGGCGCCCGTTCCCGGCTTGAGCGGCGTCGGCGTCGCCATCGGCGTCGGCGTAACCCTGAGGTCACGTGACCCCCCAGGTCACGTGATCCCCCCCAATACCCTTCCCTCCTCCTCCTCAAGAGCTGCGCTCTAATTCGGCGTTACAAGAAGTTGTAAACGGCTTTCCCTTTATTTTGTACAGAAATCTGGCGTTTGTACTGGGTCATCAGTTACCCACGTTATATGTAATATTTTCTTTGGCGTCACTGGACAAGCGAATTGTGCAAGACCTTGCTGATTTGCATGCAGTAAAGGCGTTCAGACATCTAGACGAGTGAAATTGCAGAAATTAATTTTTAAAGTACCGCTGAAGCCCCCTTCTGGGGGTGTGACGCCACATTAGGAGTTTTCAGAATCTGGGCTCTCGCGCATCTTCAGTGCCTATCAAAGCTATGCAAGCGCACTCTTGCTATTTTCAAGATGGCAGAAAGAGACGTCGCGCCTGGTGCCAGTGCGGGGGAATATACCTGGCAAGCTTGCAATCGCACGCGCAGCACACACTCGCGACGGACGCTTGTCGGCCAAATATCCTACTATGACGTCACACCTGCTCGGAAATATTTCGCCTTTTTTTGCGTTTAGTAACATCCTAGAGGAAAACAAAAAAGACATTCAGATTCACGGGATAAAAATACTTCAGAATTCACACTCTAACTCGTTTAATTTTCTAAGGTGTGTTTCAGTATCCCTATAAGCGTGCGCTGGAGCACATCCCAGAAAAAAGATAAAAACATTGTTCAGTTGGCTCAGTTTGCTTACATAACAAACAATTCACAGTCCATGGTACATAAATACCCTTTTCCCTTAGCCAACTCGGCTACGTAAGCACGCGGCATTATATAGTTACTCCATACTGAAGGACCGACTCTCCCAGCGCCTGGTGCATCTGAAATCTCAGAGCCATAGCAGTTGTGAATCGCATGCGGCGTATAAGGTAGGCAGACACTGCTGGAAGGCGCATGCGTAAGTAATCAATGTGTGCGTTCTAAGATAGATATTCATAAAAATAAAAAAACAGATATTTTGTTCATGACACATATTCCATGACTTTGAACTCTTGTGAAAGATTATCAAGGACAATTGTTCTTGATTCGAGTATTGACAGTCGCGTGCCAAGGTTAGCAAGCTGGTATTCGATATACTTTTTGTTTTGTTTCATTTCGTTAGATTTATTGAAACCGGCCCGTTCTTTTTACATTTTTTGTGGTGAGCGGGTACTGGAACTTTGCAATAGAACCATCCATTCTGTTAAAAAAGGCTCGGACCCAGCGCTCGAATTGGACCGAACAGCGGCGCCCGGTGTTAGATTCGATGCCTTCGGAAAGCAACAATAGGGATCTTAAGTTTCAGAACATCCATGCATTGTAAACAGAAACACGCGTGGGCATGGGAACGCAAGTGGAATGTGTCGCTAGTTGTTTTAGCGTTCAAGGAGGGCAGTTCAGCGAACGTACAACGAAAAACAGAGCGCGAAGCACCAGCCTCTTTTCTCCCATCTTCCTCCCGGGGGACTCTCCTCCCCGTCCCTGAATGAGTACACGGCCGGCGAACAAAGCGTGGGACACGCCGCGGGAGAGTCCGTACCTCAAGAACGTCACCCAAACTGGGGAAGGAAACCTCCCCAGTTGGAGTCTCTCATCGCCTTCTCCAGTCTTGGTCTATACGGGGCTGGGAAAAGCGTGTTGAGCATGCGGCGTAACTCTCTTCTGCGGAATATCAGGCGCCGCGGATGCGTCCAGAGCCATGGAAATAGGTTTTCTTTCTCGCGCCAGGCGTGATAAGCGCCGGAAAGGTGTACAAACTGCTCTCGTTGGCCCGTGTGCAGAGGGAAACAACAAACCCCTCAGAAAGACTGCTACGAACTGAGGCGTGTATGGCGAACATCTGATCATTGCGGAAAACCCATGGACAAATGAAACGCAGAAGCCTGTGCCTTGTTTCTCTGTGTTTCCTAATATACTTCTAGCTTTGCTTGTATTTGCTGCATATATGCGTGCGTGCGTGCGTGTGTGCGTGTAAGTATGCGTGTGTGTGCGTGCGCGTGCGTGTGCGCGCGCATGTGCGTTTGTGTGTGTGTGTTGGGGGGAAGGGTTGTGGAGGTTAATGCCGCAGTTATCTGTGTTCGCTCAATCACGGCGATCGATTCCAGCCGAGAGCATCATTCGCTTTCGGTACAATACCCCGTTCAAGGGGTATTGGGAAACCGGAAGTATGCACACGTATATCCCTCCACCCAAAATAAAAAAAGAAAAAAATAGCTTTTTTGGGTATGAGAACAGCGCTGGAGCAGCGACACCCAAACAGAGATGTCAGGGCTGTAGCACCCTTGCTATTTTCTCTTTTGATGAGATAGTAGTCAAAAGTTTCGTGCAGCGTTGTGGAGAAGCAATAGCGAGTTGTCTTTCAAAGAGCTCTCCTTGGTTCAAAACAATTTGCGGGGCCACGTCTTGGCTGTTCGGTGCTTTACAGCATGGCACCCAAGGTGGTGTTGAAGTCACACTGGCCACACGACGGCTTTAGGCGTTGTGTTTGTTTTGATTAATCTCCTGATAGCATTTGAACTCGTTTAACTAGTTTGATATTCATAAAGGCAAAGGGCGTTTAGGTCTCGTATGAAAGGAGTCTTATATACATAGTGAGAGGCTGCCTTGTTTTCTGAAAATAGTACCAAGACATATTAGATTCTTCAGAAAGAATGGCGCCCCTTTCACTCACCATCGTTGCAAAGGCAGTGGTAACAGAATGTGATGCAGTGGCGAGCTAGATGCGATCGCAGCGCCGCTGTTTCTGTCCCACCTGTAGATTCCTGCACATCCGCGGATTACCCGCGGATCACACACGAATATCCGCAGTAAACTGGTGGATAAAAGTTAATCAAATTTGGCGGATTGCGGAGCGGATGTGAATGTCAGGGCTGCGGATGCGGATCGGATGCGGATATCCGCGGGTCCGGATCTACATTTTTGCCGAGGCGGCCCATTAACGTGTGCGACCGCATAGTGTAGAGTGAATAAGTGAGTGATACTACGAAGTACATCTTCGAATGTATTGCGAGAGAAAACTACTCCCTTAGATAAAAGGTACCAATCAGTGAGAAAATTGTTCTTTACGTCAAGAAAGATTTTATTCTTTCCGAAGATCGCTTTAGTACGTTCTATCTCACCAAAAATGCTGTCCCTAGAAAAACTAGAGAACGCAGGAGCATCAGTCGTCCCGGGAAAGCGTGTACTACTAAGTAATACTCAAATTTCTTTTCTACAATATATCCGAGTAGACTACAGATACTTATAAATGTAATTCAATTACTTTCCAAGATACTTCCGCATTGCCTAATTTGTAGCGACTTCAGTAACACCAGTCTGCTTTTTTCGAAAGCACAAACGCAAACAAAACAAAAATCTCAGTGCTACTTTGCGCAGTCCCGGTACAAGGGGTTGCACCAATGCTGCAGGTTACGCGATCACATTTTAAAGACAAAGGAGCAGATTTCATAAATGCGCACCTTGGACGCATCGTTTTACTAAACGCCTATATATGCGGAGTAGGCGTCATATAAATTTCGGATATTCTAAGCAAAAAAATGCGTAAATAACAAGGAGTGCTTAGGTACAATAGGGCACTTGCTGCAATTCCTCAAGTAGGTTTCCCAGATGCTCCAGCCAGAGATGTGCAACCTTAAAAAGAATTAGGCACGAAAGGACACAAAAAAAGCACTGCTATCTGTCTTGCGCCTGTCGATTTCTTCATTTTTAATCCCCACCAAGCTCTGGAAGCGTGTTCAGAAAGGCGTAGAACTTTTGAAGGACTGCGTTTTGAGAGCTCGTCCTGATCGTAGGTTGCGTTATTTTCGCAATATCCGCCCTGATGAGAGGGTCGGGCTATCATCGTTCCTCCACAGACAATGCTCCCGATAGTGTCAGGTTGGTGAAAGACTTGCCTGCTTCGGAGGGTCAAACATAAAAAAGCCAAAACAAAAGCCAAGCCATAACGGTGTGTCTTTTTCTATTAACCTCTCCTCATTTCCTTTTTTTTTTGTTTGTGATTGCATATTTGGGTCATGTCTGTGTCCTGTTTTGTTTCGATCCTTTCCGCCTCACGTTTGCAATCGGTTCATCTTTACGTTGGGGTGTGCCGACACGCTAAATATTTCCGCGACAAACATTTTCAAAGATTATATATTGAGTAGAAGATAGGCAGTAACTATTCAGTAGAAGACACTGACAATTTTTATTTAGATAACGTAGCATGTAATCTCGATCAACTGGATGTGAAAAATTACAAATTACGACAAAAAGTATTTTGAATACAGTATCTTGAGTAGATTATTTAAGATAAAAATAAGACAGGCCGGCTTGCTAGAACAGCGTCTCAGCTGAGACTGGACGAAAGAAAGCAGTGCAAAGGCTGGGGCGCGGGAGCGAGCCGTGGCTCGAGTCCCGCTCAGCTCTTGCGCTGGCTTTGCCAGAGCTGAGACGCTGTTTCTAGAAAGTCGGCCTTGGTCTCCACCAGGGTGTCGAACCGGAACCGAACCGAACCGAAAACCGGAACCGAACCGTTATTTTTAGCCGAACCGGAACTGAACCGAACCGAAATCTTCGCCGCCATCTTGGAACTGAACCGGAACTGAACCGGAAAAAATATAACGGTAACCGGTTCAAAACGGTTCACGGTAATTTTTTTTTAATTACAAAATGAGTGTTCGAGAAGTAAAAAGTGGCAGCTGTATTTCTATGTAGTGATCAAATTGTCATATACTGAATTGCAATGTATGAGAAACTGTGGGTTTTCCTGGCGCTTTTGTATTGGCACTACGATTAATCATGTGTCACGTGGTCACGTGACGTCATGGTGTCAAGATATGCTGTCAAATAATGTCACGTCACGTGACCTTGTGACGTAGTCGCGTGACTCACCGCGTCAAGTCGACTTAAATTGAGTACGTCATTATAGTCCGTTGCAACTCAAGAAGGTATAGGGCGAGGGAAAGGAAGGCCGGGAGGAGGAAGCAGACGGAACGCTGGAGAAGAGAGGGGAAACCTCCCCTCTCTCCAGCGTTCCCCGCTTCCTCCTCCCCGGCCTTCCTTCCCTCGCCCTACCTTCTTGAGTTGCAACGGACTATAGATGTACTAGCGTTGTTGACACCGTGACGTCACATGCCATCACGACTTCTCACCGCGAGTCACGTGACATCGTGACGTACTCGATTGTCATGAGTCCGAGTCCAGTGCTCGGGTTCTTGAAAATCAGCATCGTTAAACATTCGTGTTGGCTCGTGTTCAATCAAAGATGAGAATAGCTGAACTCTAACACTGGCGGTATACAATTAGCGTCAGATCACATCGCCGCTTGTTCTAATAGCGAGTTGAGGAGGGGAATGCTATTTCTTTCCTTTATTTTTTCTGCGTCTGCCAATGAGCGGAGAGAAAAACTAATGGGTGTTTTTGGAAGCTACCAACGTCAGGGATTATCTCTTAGTGGTATTTACTAAAAGTACAAAAATTGTCGCATGAACCATTTTACATGTACACATCATTGAGGTAGCTAAACATGTTTTCGTTGTTACTGAACTGTCTTATGAAAGTTGTCCCCGAGAATAGAAGAATTAAAAGGACTAAATGTGGCTTATTAATCTGACGATAAATAAAACTACAAGTGTGTACGGCAGGGATACCTGAAAAGAAAGATTCAAGTGACCTTAGACTCAGCCGGCTCAAATTCTCGCAGTTTTGTTTAAACTTTACAGTTTTTGGGTGCAAAATAAAAGGAATGGAGGATTACTGTTAACAAATGACACAAATTGTCGAATTGGCACCCCCAAACAGAGGAGGGAGTCCGTCAGAAATAAAATTTATTCTCTGTAGGAGCATCGTAAAATGAAAGAAAGGAGGAGGGGGGGGGGGGGTTAAAAACATACTGTGTTGTAAAGGTTCCTCTGCTTCGCATCTTGGGCGCAGACCAGACAGCGTGATTCCGCAAAGCTATTCGTTTGCAAAATCACTCCTGCCAGGAAGCGCGTTTTCGTGGTGCCAGACGCTCGCGCCGTTCCTCACGACGCCGCACCAAGAAAGAATAATTTTTGTTTCTGAATACATGAATTGCACTGAGCGCGAACCTTCTGCAGCGTGCATTGTGCACCACGGTATTTGATTTTCTCAGCAAAAAGAAATTTCTGACCACTAGCATATAGTGCGATGATGTCACGTGCAAACCATGTTAAACAGTTAAGTTTTCTGGTTAAATGTGGTGTTCTCAACACAATACTCGGTTTCACTTTAAGCGTGAGCGTAGCAGAAGTTAAAAGAGCGAGCTCCGGGCTTTCAGCTTTCTTACCAAGCACGCGCGCTCCTGCAGTGCAAGCACCGGTCAGGACTCAGAGTCACTAAATAAAGCTACGCTTTCAGAGTACCGAAACTCCCAATTTACGCGTCTGAAGCGCGTCAGGCGCCGCCATCTTGGGTCCGCGCGAAGACGGAGGAGTGACTGTAGCTGAGCCAAGCCGAGCTGTAGCCGTCGCCTACGCCAGCTGCCGCGGCCGCAGCTGTGGCCGCGAATCGAAGTCGTGTTGTTCGTATCTCGACGCAATACGGAAAATGCGCGTGCCGAGCGACGGACTTCAGCGTGCGCGCGCAGTAAACAGCAAACAGCAGCAGGCAGAGGATCGCTGGATCCAAGATGGTGGCGTTGAGAAAACGTGATGATGATGATAGCAACTCACGTGACTGCCGCTGTCCAATGATGCCGCAGCGAACCAGAATATTGTTGAATAGAGCGACTGTATTGTCGGCAAAATGCCAAAGAAAAGGAATGCGGTACTCTGAAAGCGTAGCTTTATTTAGTGACTCTAGT
>JAZHYW010042661.1:0-14195 GCA_037355805.1 Ixodes ricinus | reverse complement strand
GCCTTTGGTTCAGTTACGTATTGCTGCCAATCGCGGAGGGCCGACCACAGCGACGCTTTCGATCACGCACGTCGCCAATAGGGAAAACCTTTTTTTTAGAGTGTAAAAACCGTCCGATTAAACTATAAGGTTCAATAAACTCCCCCTTGGACAGAAATTGTACATGTACGATGAAAACTATCTTTAAGTTGTGTAATGCAGTTGACAATAGACCTTCCCGAAAGTCAGTCTACCCACCCTGGGCAGAGCCAAACCCGACGCTCTAATGGCGGCACTACAGAGCTTCTCCACACCAGCAAATGCGAACGTCTTCGAGAGCATAGAGTAGAAAGGGGAAAAGGTGTTGGTCGTTTTACGACACCTTCGACTAACGAAATCGAGGGTGCTTGATTTAGCCGAGCATGATCTCCAATCACCGCCATTAGAGCGGCAATATTGGAGCTCATGGGACTGCCACAAGGTGACTCTGACTTTTGAAAAGGGTCCAAGTGCTGGGACGCTAACAAACTCCATCAATATTACCATATTCCTTATTGTGAATTGTGGAATCTTTAGAAACAAGTCTAAAAATCATTATGGTAACAACTAATAATAATTCAGCGCAGTCACTAAAGTTACATCCACAAAACGGCTCCTTGAAGTTTTATCGCCTCTCTGCATAGTACCACTAGGACGAAAACGAGTCAAGGCATTTGCTTCACATTAAAATAGTTATTTCTGCTTTTCTTTAGTAGTTGAGCAGTTTAATAGGGCCAATAAAGTCACTATAGTCACAAAGTGAGAACGCCAGGGGCGTCTTTCCAACGCCTGGCCCCAGCACGCACTCTATGCCTTCCGTCGTGCTTTGACTGCCTCACGAGACGCCGAAGCGTTGTCTAGGGTAGAAGGCTCGCGCTGGAGGTGGGACAACTGAGCTCTCTCCTCTCACCTTTTTAGAGTCTATTGAGAAACTAACTGACTTATGATATCTAGTCAAGATGTAATATGTTCAATAAAAAGTCAACAAAAATCTGTAGCTTTTCTAATGGCACTGGCTACAGAGAGTTGACTGAACATTTTCAACACGAAGTAAACAGACCGACTGCAGCCTTTTTGATGACACTGTCAACAGGAAGTCGGCAGAAAGAAAAATCAGCGTAAAGTTCATAGAAAGTAAACAGCTTTTCTTTTGACGCAGGCTGCAGAAAATCACCAAAAACGTTTGAACACAAAATCAACAAACTTTTTGTTTACCATGTCAACAGGAAGTCAAAGTCAAAAGAAAGTAATCAGAGTCAACAAGAAGTCAACACGTTTTCAATAAAAACTAAAAAAATATTATTACAGCGGCAATCCACTTATAACAGTAATAAGAAAACCCAAAAATGGAATCGTTACAACCAATTATCTTTGTATCTGGAGAAGAAACTGATCGTTTCTAGTCAAGAAACTCTATAAACTGATCGTTATAAGCGGTATATCGTTATATGTGGTATCGTTATCAGTGGATTGAGCGTTGTGGCGATGCACTTTTGGTGCTGCTTGATGATTCCATCAAATCGTAACGTTGACAGCTGTCGAACTGTGAGCAAAACAGAGCGGAGTAGACAAACGGTCATCAAAATTCAGTACAGTATATCACAAAACAAATAAACAACAGAACTATAAATTAGTTGGTAGAACAGAAACCTGTGGCGGCAGGCATGCTCTCCAGCTTTCTCGAGCGAATCAGATATTCACATCGACTGGCTGTCAAAACACGAAGCCGTAAAGCTAGGTTCAAAAACACACGATGAAAGTCGACCAATAGGCAGTTCCAGAAAACAGCTTTAGGGCGGAACTGTTTTCAGCGTTCGTGCGAACGGCGCTTGATTTCCTCGCCTTCCGAAGCGACGAACATGCATGTGGTGGGCTGTAGATTAGTAAACAATCAAATGACGTAAAGCAACAGGAAAAAAAAAAGAACGCGAGTAATCTATATTTAAAACGTTCACTGGTGTAGCTGGAAATCGTCCAAATTCTAACGCTGTCCTTTCATACAAGCAAATATATTACTTCCGATTGGAATTATTTATTGTAACGACGATCACCAAAGTTCCACGTGTTGGGTCAATAGATAGCGTTACCGATGTCGCCAGTGCGTTCAGTCTGAAAAAAAAGAACACCAAATTAACATCGAGAATCATCATAAATAGTTTGGCATGCTGAAAACCACCTTTGTGGCGGAACCATACGTTGCAGCATCTCGTTAGGTTTCAGCCTTAAGGGAGTTCTGAAAAGTGGGCGCCATCTAGTAGCTCCTGCGCCAATTATACGAGTACGCCGCTGTTTGGGTACGCACTCGGAGCGCTAGGCGAACACTGAGGGCCAGCCAGAGTCAACGTGATCTCGGATCCAAACAGACGCTTCGTGCATATCGGAGTGGGTAGAGCGCACGATCGATGGCAAGGGGGCCGATACTCATGGGGTGTTCACAAACATTTAAAAGTTATCTCGTTCTCTGCTGCGAAAATAATGTGCGCATCACAATAGCCTCCAGACTCAGCCCACATATAGCGCCAGGATGTACAGATCAGATCTCAGAGTTCCGAAGCTCAGCGCTTCTTGATTATAAAGACACTAGCAACAGCGAAAAACGCCAACGTAATTCCTAATTGACGTAAACCAGTGGTTTGCCAAACCAGCCCACGGGCCAAATCCTTTCAATGGGGCCTGGCACCGTGACGCGATTTCAGACGCGCACCATATGGGGAAACAAAGATAACAAGAACGAACTTGAGAAACTGCATGCATAACCTGGGTCCTCCCGCCATATTATTCATTAAACATTCACATCACCAGTCATCACCATTCTTGATCCCCTGCGTCATGTCTGTTTAACTATGTTAAAATGTTTGTACATTATCATGCAGGTTGTGCTTAGTGTCCTCCGTCATGACTATTGCATATTGTCAACATTAGTTTTATCATTCTCCTTATAGGGGTCATGAAACAATATCGGGTTGGAATGTTCATGACTTTGCAGAGGCGACACTGGTCCAAGTCTGGCCCAAGTATACTCGCACAGAACCACCACTGATTCACAAGGCTTCTTTGTCGCGGTGAAATTGCGAGGATAAAAGGGGATACTATTGTCTTTCAGTCTTGGCCTCCGCAAAGCTTGATGACGTAAATGTGTGGATCGAAACCACCCGTCTGACGACAGTCGAGCGCGGCTCACGGATTTGACACGAGAACTGTATGAACACTCGACTTCGGCTCGTAACAGTCAAAGCCTCGGCGGACACTCGGGTAGTGGTTCGTGTCCAATCACTGCGGTGATGAGAATAGCCGAACTTCATACAATGCCTGGAGCTCAGCACGCGTTTTCTACTTTGCCAACCCCAGCGCGTCAGTATGATTAACGCTGGCGGCATAGGACAGGCACCGGGACACGTGGCCGCTTGTTCTGGCTCCGAGTTGAGGGGATGAACGATGCTCATATTTCTCGAATTTTTTTGGCGACTGCCATTGCCTAGAAAGAAAAACTAAGGCAAGTTCATTCAGTTATTAACATTAGGGAGCGATTCTAAGTAGTATTTACCGAAAGTAGAAAATCGTTTCATGACCCTTTTAGACCGGGGTCACACTGCTTATGCCCAAGTCCCCACTAGAGCGACAAACAGAAGCAACCGACACCGACAAGCCTCAAACGCGAGCAGCATGCACTCGATGGTACCTTTGGCAGGCTTGCAGTCTCTCGGTGCTTGTGAAGTAAGTACGAGTGATTACAAGGCTGCTCAAATATACACTCGCGTGCATGATGCTCGTGTTTGAAGTTTGCCGGTGTCGGCTGTTTGTTTGTCGCTGTAGCGGGACTCAGGCATTTTACATCATAACCATAGCCTCCTCAATACTCACAAAGCCTGGCAGTTCGACGACGGAACCATCGAGTGCCCGGGTCGCAGATTTGGAGCACGAGGATCTGGTACCGCAGAGCATTTCTCGGGGAGTCTGGTACTCAGCGCACAGCTCTTGCGGCGTGTACGAGGACTTGAGACATGGGTTTCGAACCCGAAGAGAAAAGAAATTTTAAGAAGTTTTAACAGATCTCGCTCTCTCGGTCGTACTCGGTTGCAAGATGGAACGGGCTTCAGTGCTGTCACAGAAGACCAGCGCTGGAACGCTTGTCATGGTTAAAAAGGAAGAGGAATAAATGTGTGCCTGAGTGGGAAAGAGATACGAATGGCAGGATCTGCAGCATTGACGTCATTTATCATAACGAACTGCACAAGTGTGTGTCAGTTTACGCTCCGAATGACTCGGCGAGTCGGAAATAATTATTTGCGCCTTTGCGGCAGTACCTGGGTGCTCCGTGCAAAAACAGTGGGGCTTGGCGGGGACTGGAACTGTGTCCTGAAAGCGATGGACTCTTCGAAAGCCGCAAGGGCAGACTCGAGTTTGGTCGAGTTGCGGTGTTGTACGAGACTGGAAAAATGGTCGCTACCTCGCTTCCCTGTCTCGTCATCCATGTCATTTGAGGATAAAATGTCTGGAGAGCATAGAGTCAGGTCTAAACAGCTGCAGTAGTAGGGCCACGAACAAAGGTCGGTGATCTGTCGTTGAGGACGCATATGTTATACTTGTCCACATACTCGGCAATAATATCGCAGGGTACAACATGACTGTCTTTTTCCTCTGCTCTTTAAACTAAAAAAAGCACAAAACGTGAGCTTGACTTGCACTTTGTGCAGGAGCCTTACTACGCGACCAAAGATAAGTTAACTACAGAAAATGTTATGCTTATACAGCCTTTTGAAGATACACTAGCGTGATTGTGATTGCTTCTTCACAAAACATGTAGAGGGTAAAGTTCTCTGTGAAACGAATTGAACAGCGAAAAGTCAAATATCTCTTCTGCTCGGGCCGGTCACAGGCTCATATTTTAAAACAATTTCGCCGGGCTCGGGCCGGGCCCAGCTTCTATCTAAAAATTTTGCCGGGACCGGGCCGGGCCTGGGCAGTGTCTCTTCCGATCCGGCTCGGGCCGGGCCTAGATACTAAATATTCTGTGGGGATCGGGCCGGGCCCAGGCCGTGCCTCTACTGCCGGGTCGGGCCGGGCCTAGAAATTCCGGCCCGTGCAGTGCTCTATCGCGTACATTGGAATCAATTTCCGGTAAAGCCAACCATGCCCCAGGAAACCTTTCAAGGCTCTTTACATCGTGCGGTGGTAGATAATCGAGAATAGTCCTCAATTCTATTATCGTTCGGCTCCAAGGTACCGTTGTCCACAACAAAGCCGAAGAGATTTACAAATGAGGCTGCCAGCTGCACCTTTTTTGGGTTAATTGTTAGACCGGCCTCACTCATTCGGCTTAAGACGATCTAGAGCTGAGTTAGGTGCTCTTGAACGACTTGGAGAATACCACAACGTCGTTCATGTCGGCCATAGCAAAGTTAAATTGCATTTCCCAGCAGGATTTCCATAAGCCGTTGGAAACTCGACGGCGAGTAAGACAATCCAAACGGAAGACGGGTAAACTCAAATACTCTGTAACAGGTGA
The DNA here is from genome assembly GCA_037355805.1 of Ixodes ricinus. Lineage (NCBI taxonomy): Eukaryota > Metazoa > Arthropoda > Arachnida > Ixodida > Ixodidae > Ixodes > Ixodes ricinus. The sequence continues at coordinate 8,671 of JAZHYW010042661.1, read as the reverse complement.
ACGCGGTCTTTGGATATCGTGGTGCCACCTGGATCTGGAGAATAACTCCCTGCTAGCAATCCAGCGTGGTGAAAATCCCAACACCCCAGCGAATACATTATAGACTCCATAGAGGGATATGATGAGGCAGTCCCCCTGGTGATCTCATTAAGTCTCCGTAATCAATCAGGTGTGCGGTGCCGCCTTCTGGCGGCAAAACTACTGCAAACGCGAGTGTCGGAAACGGAACCGAACCAAAAACCTGAACCGAACCGTTATTTTTCGCCGAACCGGGACTTAACCGAACCGAAATCTTCGCTGCCATCTTGGAACTGAACCGGAACTGAACCTGAACAAAATATAGCGCTAACCATTCAAAAAGCTTTACCAATTTTTTATTATTATTATTACAAATGGGCGTTTGAGAAGTAAACATTGGTAGCTGCATTCTATGTCAAATCGTCATTTACCGAATCGGAATGTATGAGAAATCGTGGGTTTTTGTGGAACTTTATATTGACACTACGATTAATCATGCTGTCACGTGGTCGCGTGAGGTCATGGTGTCAAGACATGCCTGTCAAATATTGTCACGTCACGTGGCCCCGTGACGTAGTCGCGTGACTCACCGCGTCAAGTAGACTTGTATTGAGAACATCGATAGACGTATTGTTGAAAGCGTTATTGAAACCGTGACATCATCAGGCCATCACGACTTGTCACCGTGACGTACATGACTGTCATGAGCCGGAGCCGAGTGCTCGGCTTCTTGACAATCAGCATCGTCAAACGTTCGTGATGGCTCGTGTTTAATGAAAGATGAGAATACCGCACTCTAACCATATCTAAACCCTCAACCCACGCTTTATTATTTGTCAACCCCAGCGCATGACTATGATGAACACTGGCGGTATACAATTAGCGTCAGATCACATCGCCACTTTGAGGCGGCGAAAGCTGTTTCTTTCCTTTAATTTTTCTGCGTCTGCAATTGAGCGGAGAGAAAGATAATGAGCGCTTTTGCAACTTATGAACAAAAAAAATTGGGTTGTGTGTATGTTTATACAGCATAGAACTTGGTCTGCCTCCAAGGGCGACGAGTCTCCCAGCTGTAGATGAGCAATTTAGCCAGTGCAGTACAAACCGCTAGCCTGGGGTCTTTAACGTGCACCACGCAGTAGTGATACACGACCGCACGCCGGTACGATGCTCATCCAGATCGAAACGGGCAGGGGCGGGAATTGAACTTATGAACGTCAGGGATTAGCTCTGAGCGGTATTTACTGAAAGTACAAAAATTGCTCCCCGACCCATTTTACATGTACACATCATTGAGGCACCCAAACATGTTTTCGTCGTTTCTGAAGTGTCTCAGAAAGTTGTCCACGATAACAGAAGTATTGAAAGGACTAGATATGGCTTATTATTCTTATTATAAGTACAACTACAAGAGATGTACGGCAGTGTTACCTGAAAAGAAAGATTATTTTAGCCTCTGAAGGACAGCCGAACGTTGGCAGCCATTCAAAGTTTAGCAGTTTTGCTTAAACTTCGGGTTTTGAGAGTGCAAAATAAAAATATATGGCGGATTACGAGCCAGACGAAGAGTTCGCGGTTCTGGGAAGTTCCTGGGTTTGTTGATGAGTTAACGATTATACTCTATTCACATAGCACGATGTTTATTCCATTCCAGGTGAGGATGTTGCCTGCCTTGACATTTTTAGATGCGGAGCATCTCTTGCTCGGGTCTATGTCCTGCGGCGTCGGCGTCGGCGTCGTCCGCACTCACACTACGCATGCGCAACTCTCCTCCTTCCCTCTCTCCAACAGCTGCGCGTTACTCTCTCCGCTCTCTCTCTCTACCAGCTGCGTGCACTTCGCGTGCGTTCGCTTCTACTCACACCGCGCGCGCATGCGCAACTCTCCTCCCTCTAGTCTCCTCTCCTTCAAGTGTGAATATAAGCAGCGGTAGCGCGCTGCGCGCGTTCCCCCGGAGGAGTGAAAGGAGGATAGTTTTGGGCGCGCGGGTCGCAGCGCCACGCCAGGGCTTTCCAGTGGGGTGGGCTTTCCCCGCAACTCTGCGGCTGTCGTCTGCCAGCGTTTCTCGGCCGCTCGCGTCCGCCGCAGCCCAAATCCGGCCGGCCAAAAGAAATCAGTCAAGAAGGGAATAAATTAATTACGATCCGCGATGCTCCGCATCACCCCATGGTTCCCCCTCGGGAAGATGGTGTAAGTTTTTTGCCACCTGCGGAGGTAAGAGAGGCCTTCGAAGACCTCGCGGCATTGTTTCCACCCGAAGCCATACACCTTGCACTGTACTTCGAAGAACGGGCTGTCGTCTGCCATGTTCCCGACGAGCGTGTGGTCCGTCCACAGTTCGGTCATAAAAGGCCTTTTTCGCACAAACAACTCAGCCGAAGTACGGCACCGCTGCTTCCGGGTCAGTGTTATCTTTATATTAAGCGTATCGCCGTTTTCCTTAGCTGGGTTACATCATTTGTCATCTTCGATTATTTTCAGACGAATATAAACTGCACCAGACCGATGCATCTGGTCTTTCCTTGGATGAAAGAAGCAGTCCTTGCAAGAGATGAGGATTGTGCAGCTGGATGCTGCTCAGCAACCGTCCGGCCTAACAGCGAAGTAGCGGGCTCTCAATCAGCGAATTTTTAGAGTTTTGGAAAACCACGACATTAATATACCGCTTTTGACGGTTGAAAGCATCGCCCGAAACGTTCGGCTTCAGCCGGCACTTCGCATCAATTCTCAATTACAGTTACCATACCTTGCGAAGAAAAGATTTTAACGTTCCTTCTCATTCATTTCTGTCAAATGCTCAATAGACCCTTTTCAAGAGTCAGAGTCACCTCTGTGGCAGTCCCAAGAGCCTCAATATTGCCGCTCTAATGGCGGTGATAGGAGATCGTGCTCGCTAAATCGAGCACCCTCAATTTCGTGAGTCGAAGCTGACGTAAAAGAACCAACACCTTTTGCCCTTTCTGCTCTATGCTTTTGAAGATGTTCGCATTTTCTGGTGTGGAGATGCTGTGTAGTGCCGGCATTAGAGCGTCGGTTTGGCTCTGCACAGGGTGGGTAGACTGACTTTCGGGAAGGGTCTATTGTGGTCGTTTCTTTCTTGCTCATTGTAGTTTCGCACATCTTAAGAACACAACGTCACCGGTGCAAGCACTATTTAATGAATCTTAATGAAGTCATATTTGTATATTTCAGAGTTGTTGTTATAGCTGGTAATGAGCTGATGCGTTTGCTTCCCTTGATAGCACGAGCGCGAACGCTGGAATGAAAGCACGGCGGAAGCTAACGTGCGCGTTCTCTGTCGCCGTCAGTACACCATTCTCACGTACGGCCCAGCGTGCGATATCTACAGCCCAGCACGTGTGTGTTCGTCGCTTCGGAAAGCTAGCAAAGCACGCACCATACGCAGGACCTCTCAAGACGGTACCTACCAGGAGCTCTTTCTGAAAAACCTTAAATGAAACCATGTCGTTTTTTTTTGTTTTGTTTTTTAGTTTTAAATTTGTCATCAGTTATCGAAACCAAATTGCAAACGCAAGATCGGCGAAAAACGTGAATTGTGACGAAGTTGACAAGTCCCAGTTGCCCTCTGTTACGGCTTCCCCGTATACGAGATGCCCTATGACAACTTGCCCTATCTGACGAGTTTACCTACGAAGAGTTGGCTGTGACGGGTTGGCTTGTGACGAGTGTTCCTAGACCCAGTAGGGGGTCTAAGGGAACCCAACCACTCCATTCAAATATAACCGAACTAAAAAAAAAAAAGGAAGGCAGAAGGGGACACAGGGAAGCACTGCTGTCTGTCTCGCGGTTGTCGACTTCTTTATCCTTTTCACCATACTATGCTCGACCAGCCTGTTCAGAAAAGACGTATAACTTTGAGAGGACTCTTTGTTATAATTTGGAGAGTTCATCTTGCTCGTAGCTTGCTCAGTATTTTAATGTTACAATCTCTCTCCTTGTGAAAAGGTCGGGCTATCCGGTTTTCCCACAGACAGTTCCCGAAAATAACCGACATTCTTCCCTTTGTGGGGTCAAACATCAAAAAGCAAACAGCGAAAAAAAAAAGTTCAGTATTTTTTTGCTGCTTTCTCCTCATTTCCTTCTATATATTCTTTTGTTGACGTTTAGAGTCTGCACCTTTTGTCCCGGCTTGTTTCCTGTTCAATCTTCGGTCGTTTCCGCTCCAAGTTTCCAATCGGTTCGACTCTGCGCTCGGGTGTTCAGCATAAAATATGCCCAGGACAAATATGTTTTTCATTTACTAAAGAAACATGTGTTGAAAATAATGAGTACAAGATACTGAGAAATGTAATTAAGAAAAGGTAGCAAATACGCTTGATCAAATGTATTTGCAAGATACCAAAATACTACCAAAAGTAATCGAAATACTGTATCTTCAGTAACGTATTTGCGATTGGCACAAATCTGATCTTTGGAGCTGGATAAGCCAGGAGCTTATCCCGCTCACCCTGTCCCAAGATGCAGCAACTAAAGGAAACTCCCCGCCGTCAAGATAAGAGTGAAAGCAAAGGGAAACGGGAAGGGTGGTGAGGATGATATTCCTACTCTTGCGGAGGAACTTTTCGTAGGTCGGGCTTTAAGATGTACTCAACTAAAGCTGCACAAACATTAATATTCAAAGTGGTTCGATACATTAAGGCGTCTCCATTTTGTTTTTACTTTTATTGTTTTACACGAGCAATCTCTTTATAGATATTTTTCAAGTCATTTTATTTACAATCATTAATTGTACTTTTATGACTGTCACAAGTGCAAGCCACCTATTTACATTGGATCCGTTTATAGTAAGTATACGTGGTCGGATCAAGAAAATTAAACCTGGTTTTTCGGACCGCAAAATAAACCATACTATTTTTCTTACTTAGTTTACGACGCTGTGAAAGCTGCTGGCGCGTGCAGGAAGTCTTCATATCGCAGATCATTGGCACGCGTTCTCGCGTCAACGAACCATAGATGAAGCCACCCGCTCGCAAGGCCAGTAGCTTTGACAGCGTAGTATGCTAAGTACAAACAAAGTATAGGCATCGCAGAAAGCTCGAACCCATGAAAATGCGAGTGCTAGCGGCAGCTAATAATGGCGACGTGCGCGGCTGAAAGCGTCGTTGTGGTCAGCTTCGGCCACGATTGGCCGAATGCTGACCACGACGTCAGGAAGCGATTTCTCATCGACGAAAATAAGATGAATGTGGGAGCTTGAATTTAGATGGTAAGCAGGCGTCGCTTTGAGAGGGTAGCAATTTCAAGCCTCCGTACAATGCTCATACTGCAAACACCATCGAACTAGTATGTCGGTAAATGCAACAGACGCTCACGAAAGGGAGCCATGGGAGGCGCCACCAGAACATCTCGCCGCTAATGGCGGGTGGCAGATAAACGTAGTTCTGAGCGCATGACGTTACCTGCATTGAAAGAATCAACAGAAAAAACATGAGCCAAATATAAGGCAACGTAATAAAACCGGAAACACCGAAACAAAATGACGTACACAACACCGTCTCGGTTATTGCGTTGCCAAACTTGACCAGCTCACCTGCGCCCTCAATCTTCTGCGAAATATTAACCAAACCAAAGTTGACATTGTCGGCGCCTGTAGTATTTATTTCAGTGAAGAAAAAAAACACAAAAACTTGTAATCCAGGAAGACGATTTTGTTTTATTCACTCTGACAAGTTTTACAGGCACCCATAATCTCAAAAGCCGGTTCGATGAATAATAGGCTTGGGTGGACGTCGGCTCATAAAGATATATAGTTTTTTTTTGCGTCATTTTATTCGGTAACGTCATGTGCTCGCTTTCGCATTTGATGACTTCCGCCAGCGTTACACTTTCCCGGAGTTTCATCTTTCTGCGATGCATAGTTTATTATTGCGGGCCGAAATGCCGAGTATCGTTTTCTCCATCCAACCCGCAAGAGTCATGACTTCTAGTTGCTTTCTTGTCGAAGTAAACGCATTGTCGCCTCATGTCCAACGACTGACTGCAGCGTCCACCTCTTCGTAGCCCAGGACAAATAACCCGAGCTCACGCTTTCTTTTTCCAGGTGCACTCGGGGGCCTGTTGGCCTTTTCCTCTGTGGCTTGTCCTGTGGTGCCTTTCCGCGGTGGATTTTAGCCCGCAATAAATGCCTGCATTAAATACCCACAACAATGAAGAAGGGCAATCCTGGCATTGTTAAGGGTGGTCTCATACATTTGTGCTATTTGCAACCGTATGCCTTAAAACTTCCTAAAATCTCTTACGACTAAAGTTTTAGATAAAGGCGTTTTATAGAAGTACCGCCAACCACTGCTGTGAAAACGCGCGCAAGACAAATGCCACGAGCGGTGCGTCCGCCACCATTCGCTTCCTCAAGGCCGCACGAGACAGGGGACACGGGCCCGTGCACTGGCGCCCTTGACGCTATTTGCAAGAGAAACGCAAGCATCGAGGAGCTTTACTTACGACCATGGTGTAAGGTACACTCTTTAGGTGAGGACACGGCGGGGCCGAACGCGCGGCGCGAGGAATCATATAGTGTTCGTTTGACGGGCATCCGAAAGGCTGCATTATTCCGCGGCCACCGTGCCCGCGGCTGACAGTGTCGCCGGCGGCCAAACGGCGAAACTGTGTGAAAGCGAAAAAATGATCTCGTTGCCATGACACCCCGGTACACCGTGGTCTTTTTGCACGAGCGACAACCTCGCTGGAGCTCTGCGCGTGTGGAGCATGAGGCGGCCGAGCCGTCTTTGCCATGCCCACGGGTCGACGAGTCATCTGCCGGCGCCGCTTGAAACCATAGTGAGAGAGAGAATAGAGAGTGAAAAGCGAACTTTATCTGCACTGCGCGAGGAGCGCGCTGTCCTCACCTGAAGAGTATTATCTTACACCGTGCTTACGACCAGGGTGTAAGATAGACACGTGGGGAAACGAGAGCCAAATGAGCGACCGGATTGTGTCCCCCTCGGTTTTCTTTTTTTCTGTGGCGCCATCTATGTGGAGCACCGCGAACTCTCACTCCGGGTGGGCGACCGGTGGCGACCGGCTAAACTGACGGAGATGGTTTCTCGTGGATTTTCAATGGAGGACTGTCGTGCTCGGTTTATTTTGCGCACTCTCCCATAAAGTTCCATGCAAATCCGATTCCAATTTTTTCCTCTCGCCGCAGCGCCATCTGTCGCAAATCGGGGGTACCCGCAAGCAGACGAGTACACAATCCGGTCACGGCGCTGCGGTAGGCCTCTATGGGCCGTTTCCACCTGCTATCTTACACCTTGGTGGCGACTAAAATACCCCGATGTCTCTGCCTTTGTCTTGCAAATAACGTCAAATGGGCCAATGAACGAGGCCCGTGTCTCAAGGGGCCCTTGGAAGCAAATGGTGGCGCAGCACTGAAATGAGCGGCTCGTTTGAAGCGAGTGGCGGCGGAGTACCTCCCGTGTCATGTGTCTTTCGCGTCTGCACAATAATGGTTGGCGGTACTTGTAAAAAACATCTTTATCAAGGAGCTTTACTTGCGACTAGAGTAACTGTATAGGCTCTGTAAGCAAGCGGAGAATATATAGCTATACCCAATTCACACGGCATCGTAAAGGTTCCTTTAGCTTAGGTACCTTAGCTGAAGGTACCTGTAGTAAACGGCGTTCTTGATCACACGATAAATAAACGGAGCATTTCAAGTTGATGTCGATTGCATTCCAGCTAAACCGTGAGAGGAGCACGTGATAAACAATTATTCCTCGAAATCGGTTTGACGCGCAGTTTTTGATTATTGAGTGTGACATATAAAACCTCAATATTATTTCTGTTTACTTTTGCGGCAATTGTTTTTTTTCTCTAATTATAAGGGCGCATTTAAATGAGTCTTGCTTTTCAAACGTTCGACCCGTCTAATCATCACTGGCCCTAAATCACCTGCGTTTACGAGTTTGCATTGCGAGGTGGGCGACTTATATGTTTAGCAGTTCCATTCTTTTTCAAAGTTCTCACTGAAGTACTAAATAGTGCCCGGCAGAAACGAACCACGACGGAGTCTCACCGTTCCGCCAGTCACGCGATTGAAAGGGATGGACGTCGACGAAGATAAAGGGTCCTGGGCGGGAAAGTCGGGCGACTCGTCTACAACCTCGAAAAAGAGCTCGCAGTGGTCCATCGCGTTCGGGTTCGTTGCAGACATCGTTTTTCACGTGCCGCCAGTGCTACCTGCTAGCTAGATTATGCGTTCATCATTATTGTATTATTGCACCACATTTGTGTTCACAATCATTTCATAATTTAATACTTACATATATTCAATTTGTTACTATGCATTAAACAAGATATATTTATATATCTGTGATATTATTTTGAGTTCGTGGGCCCGAGGCTACTTCCTGTAGCTGTTAAGGGAGCTCGGCGAGCTCCGTTTAACACAGGACCTCTCTTACCGAAAGGGACCTTTATGCGCCGTGTGATCACGATCTCCAGCTCCCTTTACTACAGGTACCTGTGCTAAAGGTGCCTTTAGGCTACCGTGTGATTTGGGTATTACTCACTTGCGACTAAAGCCCCTTCATGTTTCAAAGTAGTGCAATGTCCGTCGATGCACGAGGCACGTGCAACGGGCAGCCCTTGGGATTGATTGATTGATTGAAGTCCTTTAATGACAAGGATGGCT
>JAZHYW010042660.1:0-15349 GCA_037355805.1 Ixodes ricinus | reverse complement strand
TGTTGCTGGGTCGATGAGGAGCGCACCGCAGCCTTTCACCTTGAGTGCTTTGCATTCCACAAGCCTTTCTTTAGCCTCGGGAGTTCGCAGCGTTTCAATCTAGACACGATTAATTGGGAATGCCTCCAGGGACACCATCTCGGTAAGCAGAGCGCACCATTTTAATTCTTTCCTGAATACCTCGATGCGTTAGTGTCGTCCCTCAGGCAGCAGTGCAACAAAACTGAATTTATGCTCGTTTCCTGCCGTGGTATTGGGACCAAACACTGCGAGAATCAGCCGAGTCATCTCGAGACACAAGAATGAGACCGACACTCGTTTTTGTTGGTTTAATCTTTTCTTTGCGTGCCCCTGTGCATAACTGGACCGACTGTGCTCGTACGGCCTATCGCGGGAGACATGTGGGGGGGGAAAAATGAGGATGGCAGGGCGAGCACAAGGGTGATGTTTGGGGCTTAGGCAGTTAGAATGGTAACACCAATGTAAATAGAGCGTCTTTTCTTTTCTTCTCTCGGTCAAGTCTTGTCTACTCTTTTCGATTAGCAATCATTTGTTGCCTTCGTCCTCGGGTCCCGGCGCAATTGCTTAGTAAGCAAAAAAAAAAAAACCATTGCTACACCGCCTTGTTGCCTTCAGCGGACGGCGCGCCATCAAGAAAGGAAGGACCGCGGCCACCATGGGTTGTCCTTTCTTATTTTTTTTCTTTACTTATACAGCGAGTCGTTAATGGCTGACCAACGACTCGCTGTATAAATATCCACACAACCCCAATTATTATTATTATTATTATTCTCATAGCTCCGTTGGAATTAGCCACCCTGCGACCGTTCTCGGCGAAAGCCAGAAGCAGAATCCTGCGCTAAAGGAGGCCTGTGATAGAGTTCGCATTGGGGACCTTTTGCAACCGTTACCGTGTTCCGCGTACTACACTACCGGAGCCTTTGAAGCGTGCTTTTAAGCGCGCTCCCGGGTTATACCATGACCGCGGGGTGCACGCATAAAAGCATGCTCAAATGACTCCGGTAGCGTGGTACGCGGAACACGGTAACGGTTTGCTAAAATTTCTTATTAAATCTTAAAATATTTGGTTCGCTAACCGACACCGTGGAACGTGCAAGTGGCGCCAGGAGATAAATCTTATGTTTTCTGTCGCTGCACGAGAGGTCGTGAAGCCAAGGCGCAAACGAACTTCAGGAACTCGCACTTGTGTCCGCGCTTGTGCAGGAATTAGACCACAAAAAACCTAACTTTCTAAAGGTAATTATGAAAGCATGCAAAATGCATTACATGAACTCGCTAGAATATGTGGAGATGAAGTGAAAATCTGAGGCCTGGGTCTTAGCACTGCATATGATGTAGTAATGGTGTTTAACGACGAAAAAAGAACCCCTGAAAATAGAACATTGTAAGAAACCATGGAGAAAAACTACAAATATCGGAGGTATGCGTCAGTGAGTGAAGGATATATCTAGAGTTGAGGGACATATATCTAGGAAAGGAAAAGTAAAGTCTGCTATTATGATACTTAAGGCAGTGCAGTTATAATAGAGATGCTGAAATCATTCAAACACTAAATGACCTATCGCCGGTTCCAAAGAATTTAAAAAAGCCATTCATATGGCTAGATTCAGCATCTAACTCATTTAATTCAATCAACGTCGCGATTGTTGATTTCACCTTACTAGTGCACCCTAAACACGATGCATCTAATAGCATCATTGTAGATGCTTCGGACACAGAAGTAGGAGCAGTACGCGATACAATGGTGAACTGTGAAAACCACTCGCCTTTTTTTTTATAAAATGAACATCAACAAAGACCCATTGCAGTGATTTTGGACATTAAATCCTCATATATCTCAGCATCAAACATTTTCGTTATTTTGCCCAAGATCACAAATATTTTATTCTCGTAGATCACAAATTGCTACGTCAGCCCTAACAATAAATTTAAAAAAGCATACACTACTCGGGAACACAGGCGACTTAGCATTCATCGAGCGAATTGACCACCGGTATCCGGCATTTCAAAGGAAACCCCGATGTGGTCATTGATGCATTATCATAAAGTGAATATTGCCTTGTTCAGCCTACCCGGCATTGAAGAGATTGATTTTGCATCTCTCGGAAAACTTAAGCAAGTGGACACATCTCAAGTTGACACAAAAGGAACATCTTTGTGGTTGAAGGAAACCTTGGTGCCAGAGAAAAACGGTTAACTTTTTTCGATTTTGCATCAGGAACCTCACGGCTATACCTTCCACCCGCAAATTGGAAACTAACATAGACCTGCTGTAATAACTCAACGATTCATCGACACACCCTAACGCCAGCTGCAACGTTTCGCCACCAACCAGATGTTTCGATCATGTACATCTAGACATAGCGGGAGTTTTAACTTATTACAATATAGTTTCACATGTATTTTGACCTGTGTAAATCACTGCACATGATGGCCTGAGATGATCCCAATTTCAGATATCACCGCGGCCACCGTGGCCTAGCCTCTCGCAAGGGTAGTGGTTGTTTGGGCAAGTTGGTTTGACATCTTATGCAATCTTGTGCGCAGCAAGAACAAGGACAAAAGGGAGAACACTCCTTGTTGTGTCATGTTCTCTCTTATGTTCTCGTCCTTGCTGCGCACAAGATTGCGTAAGATATCGCAAGGAAGTGAGTTGCTCGTTTTGGGGTACCATCTGTGGTCACTATGGATCGCCGGTAGACAGCTCAACTCTCATCTCTTCGCTGATCTTATGCGACTCCTCAGCGTAATCCGTGTTGGCACAACAACCTACCATGCTGCTGAAAATGGAATGGTTCAACGATTCCATAGACAACTGAAAATATCACTATGTGCTAACACCTCTAACCTCTGGACCGAAGCTCTACAGGTTATTCTGCTAGGAATTCGTTTCACAATACAAATTGACGTGGGAGTCTGCCGCTGACCTTGTTTATGACACTACACTACGCCCGCCAGATGAACTACTTCATACTTTATTGCCTGACTTATCCCCTCCTTTAACTTACGGTTTCACAGGCTAGGCTCACCGCCTCAGGGAACAGTTCAGGCAGCTTCGACCTTGACCTCCTCGAGAAGCTAATAATCACCCTACCTGCATCAATCCCGATCATGACACGTGCGCTAATGTTTTCGTGAGAATAGGCAGGCAAACGAAACCACTTGAACAACCCTACCAACCCAATGCCCATTCACGGTCATCTCCGGGGATATCGAGTGCTTCATAGTGTACATCGGTGACAGGCGTGAAAGGATATCGAGCGACAGACTAACACTAGCTTATATGGGTGAACACAATCGAAATTCCTGCTTGAAGACGTCGAGACCAGCCAGGGACCCCAGTCACCACTTGCAAGGAAAGAAAACTTGTATGTACATTGGCAATACATTATGATACATTACGTTGTGATAACTGTGAGAATTACTGTACATATTTCTTTACGCCTCTGTGACGCAATACTTTGCGAATATTTGTAAATATTGAGATAATTTTGTTTTAAATGAAACTTCGTTTTTTCGGATGTGGCATGTCTGTAGCGCCTGCTGAAGAAGAAGAAGAGGCGACCTCACGAGCAAGGTACAGATTAGAGCGGTTGAACCGTCTAAAGAAGTAAACACGTATTTATAAAGAAAGGCCTCAACACTTGTATGGCCCGGTAGCCGTCGTTGATGAAACGCCGTTATTACGGCGTTTCATCAACAACAAAAAATGCTGCAAAAAACAACATTAACAATAAAGACAAAAAAACACAAAATAATCTCTCATAACTATGAAATATACACATTACACTATTATCACAATGACGTATGAAATTACAACCCTCTGTTGAAAGAAATCGTACAAAACGAAATGTATAGAAAGAAATGTTTAACCAATGGTAGATACGCAAAAGAGCTTTTCGACTGTAGTTGATTTTAATAAACAAACTTTGTAACAAAGAAGACATATAAATATATTGTAAATCCAGAATTATGCTATACAAACATCAGGTTCATAGTCAGTTCAACTTATTTACACTAAGCGAGGTCTGCCCACAAAAATGTGTACACACAATCGAATATTCCATAAGCGTAAAATGCTGATACAGAACAACAATGCAAAATCGTACAACAAAAATAGAAAAACTGAAATGTTATTTTGTATTGCCCATATTTTTAATTTATTTTGCCTCCTGATATGATTTATAGATCATTAATAATACTATTGATGAACACTTTAATAGTCCGAAAATTCACACAAAGCTCGATATTTTAGATGGCCGTCGCAGCGTCGTCGTATCTCAAATATTTCTTCCAAACGTCCCACATTTCGGTACCCTGCATTCGCCTTTCGTAGACACTGCGAAGTCTCTGTTCTTGATCTTTGTTGAAGTGAGACCTCCAGTCTCCGACGCACCCCTTCCGGAAGAAGCTCTTAAAAGGTGTGAACGAACTGGGGTCTTCTGGCTCTTCAGCTTGTCCCTTCTTGTGCACGTCCCCGACAATCTCGACGTTTGCCTTCATGTTTTCGAAGGATGTCCTCTGAACAACGTCTTTCAGAAGCCCTTCGTCCTGGCGAAGTCTTTCGGCAAGCGACTCATCGATGAATTGAGCTATCTTCGAAATTCCTTCGCTCGCGTTCTCCATGAGATTTTCGTAGTAGAATAAAAGAACGTTCGGATCATTTCGGCGCGGGTACCAGGAGAGGACGTGTTCAAAGTAGTCACCGAAGGGGACATGGCCGTCCATGAAGTCTTCGAAGAACTCGTCGAACGTGGTGTCGGCTCTCATGTCCAGGTTGAAACGGTCACCAAGACAGTGGTGGTAGAACGAAACGGCGCAGTCGAATGGATTACGTACGATGACCACGTACTTGGCCTTGGAGTGGTACGGAGACCTCGAGAAATGCAGATGGTGCTTGATGATCCGTGGTTCAGGAAGGCGCTCTATAGTTCTCTGCCCACCTGGAAATGAGACATTTGAGAAGGTGCGGCCTTAGTACTTATGCAAGAAAGATTAAAAGTCCACTGGACGATTTCGGCCCTTTCTTATGAAAGGCAGGTTCATCAACGAAACATTTCGGGAAACGCTTCAAATAAAGAAAACAATGTGCTACATTATTTATTCGTTGCGCATGTATCCACCGGAAAATAAATAAGAACGTTGGAAACATGTCTAAACTTATTACGTATAGTGACGGCAGTTTATGTCAGCAAGAGAGAATTCGCAGGAAGTAAAACGATTCGGAAAAACCTTTAAGGTCTAATTACATTTTCAATATTTTAATGAACACGGTTAAACCCGGCGCTAGTCATGGGCTTTTTATTTACTTATTTTCCTCGGCTGTAGATAACCAGGCAATACAAAAAAATACTTTACATTTTTAACTGTTTAGAATTCTTTTTTCTTTTTTTTGTAAAAGTGGTATTCAGGACACATTATTTAATGGGTTGTGTTTGATACCGTTTTGACAGATGCAGTGGAAGTTACAAAAATTATCCATTAAAACAATATTTTATTTTGCGAATGATAATTATTTCGTACGAATATACGGCATTCAGCTGTACTTTAGGTGCTGCGGTGAAGTACGTCAAAGGCCTTTGATTATTCAAGAAGCACCATATTTAAACCAGAGATTTATTTGCGAGGTTTTGTTATTGTTAATTTAGCCATTGGACTTTGGGACCGACAAAAGGCACCAAAAACTTGCTTCTTTAACTGAAGTTCTATATACTATCGTTCACTTCGAAGAAATTAATCACGTAAATTGAAACTATGAATAAAATAATATTATAAATATTAAATAAGTAATAGTTCGTAATACAGCCAGAGTGTCACGCGAGCACTTTCATGGTCCGAAGGGTTAAAAAACCCGGAAACGAAAGCTAATCAAAGAACGCATTGTCGAGGGTTTGACCAAACGCCGGAGGAGAGGCAGGGGCGACGCCTCCACAGAACTCCGAGTAGTGACGTAATCATGGACTAGATTCTTTTTTTTCACATACTTTTTTTACGTCGTGTGCTCCCGCAACTCGCGTCGTTTCTTCGTGCGCATTTATCCGGCGTTAACAGCATCTTAAATGCGCAACCTCATATCATCGAATATTTAAATAAACATAAACGTAATGCACAACCTATGACCAAGGTTGATAGTACCAAACTTAATTGTATTCATTATAACTGTCCCGTAACTGCAGTAAAGCCGAGCAGTCCCGGCGCTCCCAGTGGTTTTCGGAATATACAGGCGACATACGGGCTCCGATCCTGATGAATTTTACATCGTGTGTGAGCGACTGAGTGACGTAAAGAAATTCGAGAAACTGGGGGGAAAAAGGGGGGGAGAATGCAAAACCTGCGGAGTCATTGCCGCAGCGAGCGATGAAGCGAGCGAGGAATCGGTAGTCGACGGCTCCACTCTTAAGCGTCGACATTGGATGCTCTCCGTTTGCTACAGCCAACGTTTCTGCCTCTGCTCTTAAGCCGCCGTCGCTCCGCCAACACATCGTGCAAAAGACAGTCGGCTGTCCGAGGCCTCTCTCTCCCTCGTACGACCGTTCTGTCACATTGGTCTCACAAGAATCATCTGCAGACATGTTCAAAACACACATGAAGCAAGCATACAGGGTGTCTTGAATAGGCGGCCGGACTGTTTAAATCGACCGCAAAAATCGGCTTCTTAACCTATCGCGCTAAGATTTTGTGCAGCGTTGCTCCACAGGTGGTGCTTTTTTTATAAAATTTGCAAAGAGCGATTTAGCTCTAGGAAAAAGAAAAAAGAAAAGTCTCAACTCCTATCGAAACTCAGCGAAGCCACCGGTCTTCAAACAATTGGACGCCCTATTGTTTGAAGACCGGTGGCTTCCGCTGAGTTTCACCGGAGTTAAGCCTTTTCTTTTTTTTTTTACTTTTTCCTCGGGTGAGTTCGCGCTTTGCAAATTTTGTTTGAGAGATTGAACCCCCTGTGGGCAACGCTGCACAAAATCGTAGCGTGATAGGTTAAGAAACCGACGTTTTGCCGGTCATGCATTTATAGAACCTGGCCGCTATTTGAGACACCCTGTACTTCGAACAATGTTGAGGCGTGTCCGCAGACGATTCTGTCATCGTGTATTCTGCGAACGGCGTGCCCTTTGTGTGATCTTCGAGCAGTGAGACTGTGGCTTTACGCTCTTTTTCTGTGTGGCGTCTAATTTTCGTGTTTTCTTAACAGTCCGAGGTTTGCACGGATACGCGGAGCACGTCCTGCTCCTGCGCGAGTGATCTGTGTGGCAACGACTATATTCTCCGACAAATAGTTCTCTCGAGAAATAAGACAGTTCAAGGAGTTCGCGTTAAAATTTCGTCGTGACGAATATTGCGGACCTGTATGAATACGATGAAAGGCGAAAAATTCCCGGAGTTGGGAATTACTCTTAAAACTACTCTCCCCCCCCTCCCCAAATAGGTTTATAAAACTTGTACCTTACTTGACGTACATTATTCGGCTATATGTACCTGTACTTTACTTAAAGTATTTTTTCTGGTACTTTTCGAAGAAGATACGATTTTCGAGGTACATCACCCCAAATCGGTCTTTTTAAATTTGTATCACAGTATGATGCTTTGTCAACTCCGAAATAAATACTGGGAGGGATATTTTTACTTTGACCAGAAGCCCGAGAAGACGACGCATCGCTCCGTTTGTACTGGGGGCGGCTTTCCCTCAGCATTTCCAACTCTCCGCTACTTCAAGCTCAAGGAGAGACTTTATTTTACTTTTTTTCTTGTGTGAATTTTTTCTTAATTAGCCGTTAAATTAGATTTTTTGTTTATTTTTATCATCCTACGGCTGCTGTGTCAGCGGACCTTACTTTTGCCTATATATCAACGGAGGTATTTGTAAACCTTCACCCCTTTCTAATATATGTATAGATATGCAGGGTGTGTCACGAGAGGTGGACAAATTCGATATTGCGAAAACTAGGCATCGCACCAAGAAAGGTTGCTGTCGTGTTGGTGTCTGCCCAAGAGCCTATTTAGAAAAAAAATAATAACGTATGAAACAAATTATTTTTGTTTTGTTTTTTTAGAAATTAACTTTTATTTGTTCATTCTAAGGCTATAGTTTCAATTAGAAATTTACTGGGCATCGTCAATAACCCCTATATCAACCCTTTTAGAACAAGTATAAAGCATGCCGAGCATTTCACCATGTTTTGAAAAACCCTTCAATTCTGACGCGTACTCTGGTTTCGGATCCTTATCCAAGCTGCATCTTGGCGGCAGCTGTCCTGCCCTCCGACGGCTGAAGCGCAGAACCAAGGCCAGACAATTCGCCAGTCTCGCCCGCCCGTCCGCCCGGGCGCCTGCCCTCCCATCTCTCATAAAAAACAAAAGTGTAGCACGCTCGCGTGGCCAGGCGATAAGGAGCGCCTCGCTGTTCGAAAGAGAAAGAGAAAAAGGATGGCATTGCAAGATTGAGCTTTGACTTTTGGGCTGGCCTTGGTTGCACGCTTCAGCCGTCGGAGGGCAGGACAGCTGCCGCCAAGATGGGCTTGGATAAGAATCCGAAACCAGAGTACGCGTCAGAATTGAAGGGTTTTCAAAACATGGTAAAATGCTCGGCATGCTTTATACTTGTCTAAAAAGGGTTGAAATGGGGGTTATTGATGATGCCCAGTAAGTTTCTAATTGAAACTATGGCCTTAAAATCAACAAAAAAGTTACTTTCTAAAAAGCTTTAAAAACACTATATTTTTCAAAATTGGCTCTTGGACAGACACCACCACGGCATCAACCATTCTTCTTTGCGATGCTTAGTTTTAGCAGGAGCGATTTGGTCTGCATTTCCTGAGACACCCTGTATATGTAGTATACAGTGGGCAATGGTGGCATAGGAGCCAAGGGTTCGAAGGCATAAATGCAACGAAGTAAAAACCTCACGGTGAGAAAAAACAAACAGCGGAAGTTTAATCAGCAGTTTCGCCGAGAGACACGGCTTCGTCAGGAAATGACTTACAAGTGGATACATAGAGCTGCGGCAAAGAAGCAAGGGGAAATCGGGAAAGAAGGACGTTACGACACAGATGCAAAATAATAAAGGAATAAATAAGTAAACTTTGTAATAGCAAAGTATGCGTTCCTACATAGCAAAAAATCTCGACTTGAGAGCGTTCCTCTTGCGGGGCGGTGAAATACGAAGTGAGCTTGAACGCCTAACGCAGTGGCTACAATAGGCGGAAAGCGGGCCAAGTCTTCGTTGCTGTTTGCACACCAAACTTAGCCGCCCAGCGAGCCGATGGAGGCCCCTGCACCGCCGCGACGGTCGCCCCGTCCTGCCTAAGGCACCGCGCGTGTAAAAAACCGAAAATGCAAAAAATAACAAATATTTGCAAAACATTTAAAAAAGTTTTAAAAACTCACGAAGTTTCTTTCTCCCCCAAACCGGCAAAAGAAATAAAAAAAGAGGGTGACTGGGGTATATGGTGAATTTCACTAGCAGATCCGGATCGGTTTCCAAAATCTGCAAGGAGGAGAAACACCACTCCGTGGCACCTGCTCCAAACCGAAGAGGGAAGATGGAGTCGAACTATTGGTGCGACCTGCCGGGGACGGTCTGTGGTTCAAAATAGCCGCTGCTTGAACTTGCCTGAACTCGAGCTCGAAAATATGCAGATGAAGGAACCGTACTTGATTGAATGAATCAAAGTTTCACGAAACCGCCGAAAGTCCAAATAAACGGCTGAGCCAGGATTTGAACTTCTGGCCTCCCACTGTCAGGGCCGACGTGCAAACCACTACACCACTCGACCTTGACTTTCTAGTATTTCCTAGGGTGCCTTCATGTGCGCTTTCCTTAGGGTGGAGACAACTGGCCATTTTGTCCCACACTTTTATTTTTATTTTTTGTTCAGAACGCGTGAAAGAGCGTTACCCTTCACGCGTTTGTGGAGCTGACTGTGTTATGGCGACATTTTGTTTTTCGTCGATGTCTTTGTATTTTCCCAGTGAGCGCGTGCTGTCGGCATCGGGTACTACAAAGAGTGGAATCAGCCTAAGCAGAAGGACATTGAGGCACCCTAGTATTTCCTATATGTCTTATTAATGCGCAAGAAACCAAATGTATCCAATCAGAGGTGTTCTGGAAGCACACGCCGCCGCGTGGAACGCGGTACCACGCTTGTTGGCACGTGGTACGTGCTCGTTGTGCTCCAGAAATCCTCTCACACATTGTCTCGTCACGTGTACATGTATTATTATTTTTGTTTATGAGCAGTTAGGGATGTACTTCCACAGCAGTCGTACTGCACTCACTTTAAGCTGCTGATAACAGTTTCAAAAATTATTTTATAATGATGCTTACGAGTTCCAGGAAAGGCGCTAGGCTGGTCATGATGTCACCAAACGAAGGCAACCCTGCTCCTTTTTCCAGGTTGAGGAGAGACCAGAGGATGTACTGCGTCCACGTGGCACCCGTCTTTGGGTAGGCGGCGACAAAAATGTCCCCTTGTCTGGCCTGGTAGCGGAGAGCATCGATGAGCGTGTCGCGGTTGAATGACACGGGAGGTATCAAGATGCCGTCCACGTACTCTAACCTGAGTACCCTTCGAACCACGGGAATGGCAGTCACTGGCTTCCGACAATCTGGAAGATCGATTTCTCTGTTGCAGCTTCTGGCGTCTCCACCCTGACCACTCCTACTAGAACTCTGGTGTAAATCACGAGATAGCTCGGTTACGTCCGTCATAGCTGCACGTCCTCTAGAAAAGAGATATTCTTTCTCAGCTGTTTCTGGTCACGATAAGTCTTAGAAGGAACACTGACTGAACCGCTGCCTTGGCCGACCACAAAACCGGGGAGTGGAAACTGGCGAGTATGCCGGAATTGATCTTGGACGTGTTTCAAGTGACCTTGGAAAACGTCACGTGATGTGAAGTCTCCGGCTTTGCACCGTTTATAATATTTTATCTAGCGAAGAGAGAGAGTATATTTTCATCCCCTCCACTCGGGTGCGTTGAGATCCAACGAACAAGAAAAAAGATTGGCAAAACCTGTTCATTAACGCAGTTCGTCCGAACAAAAATCTTCGAAAAGTTGTTCTCCGCACGCTTCGTGGATTTTTTTTTTTTCGAAAGCACCTTTATTGGTGATTTAAGAAGCATGACATGCCTAGCGTGCACTAGGTGAATTGTGGGTTTGTTGTTGCGCCCATGACCTTTGTACCCGTTAGACAATTTGTTTCTTATTCGATGACACGTTTTTGCGTAGTGAAGCACAATACTTGTCGGCGACGTATGCCGCGTGTTAACTGGTACGAAATAAATGTTCTTGGTAAGGGCACCTATTTACAACCCACTCGATCCAGGTGGTGATATGTTTTAAGAAGATGCTTCAGCACGAAACAAAAAATCTGCACAAAGCAAGTTGCTCGGCTTTCTTTCAATGGTTTATTGAAAAAGAAAAAAAAACTTACCTTGAAGGGGGAACATAGTGAAAACCAAAACGCGATTTCTAAGTACACGTAACTGGAACAATCTACCTGCCTCCAAGGTACCTCACCTAATACCTTTTATGACGACGTAAATGAAATCTAATTAAGCCGCACGACGTAGAGGTTGTAGCAACCAGTAAACAAAAGTTACGAGATAAACAAACAGAATTAGCGCCACAACCGTAGCACAATATTTTGTCTCAAGCTCTATTTGAAAGGAATTCCTAGAGCGCTAGTAATAGTACGATGCTCCAAGCGCATCACCGACTCGTGTGTTTACTGAGTCCAAAAAGTCCCTCGATGTCTGCCTGATGTCGACAAAAAAGTGCCTTCTTGTCGCTGACCGCAATCCTGGCGATGCCACAGCGGCGCTGGTGAATGTGGTAGACGCCTGTTTTGCTGCGGGTTGTTATTCAGCTTAACTTTCAACAGAAGCCTCATCAGCCAAGTGTTGGGACTACGCAACGACAGCGACACTCGCATTCCCTAGCACCTTCTATCGGCACTTCTAGCACCAACTGCCAGGATCGCGACATCCGATAACATGACATGTCGGCTTCATGTGACGTCATTTGTCGCCACTTAGGCTTTTGATGTACACCATGTTGAATAAACCTGAGACTGGGGCAGAAATGAACATATATAAGTCGAAGGAACAGAAAAGGACAGGACAACGTCTCAAACTCAGCTCTGTTCGACTTTGATGTATGTGAAGGACGCTAAACGCAGCAGTCGACGACGGGTTCCAGGAGCCACAGTAGGAGAAAATCTCACATGTAAGAGCTGTGTCCCGAAGGAATACCTTAAATATGTTGCTCCCAATACTTAAACTTTCATGTAGTGAAACTGTTTACTTTTAAGAGTTTGAAATCATCGCGTAAAGGCGTTCGTTGCAAGGTCACACTTTTAGGCCTCGAAAAGTACTCTGCAGAGGCTTATTAATGAGAAACTGAACATAGTTCGCGCCTATGCAAACCCCGTTATAATTTAAAGAGCCTACTTCCTAGCTTAGAAAGACGTTGAAGAAGTTATAAATAAAAACAAAACTTCATTTGTTGGTAAGTTATGACGTACTCCTGCCCGAGAACTCTAAACCTACAAATGATTATATTAATCATATTCATAGAGGATAGAAAAAAGGCTTTTCAACCTTAAAATAGCCCACATATTCCTTCAAGTGCTGCTTGATTGATCAAGAACGAGTAAAAGAAATTTATTTCTGGTGAAACCGTTTATAATATCCACTTGTATTTCTTTTTAATATGCTACATATTCTAGAGTAAAACTACAAAACAAATTAAAGCTGGGCTCAAAAAAAAGGCCGACGTCCTTCCTTTTGTGATAAAAACGTGGATACGCATTGCGTCAGGCATGTTGCAACCTAAAGTGTTTCGTACAAAATTTTCCCTCAAAAGCAGCTCAAATTTCCTACCGCGTGAAAGAAGTGTCACGCAACAGACTAAAAGATAAGCTTAATGGAACCAGTTTCGGTATCATGGGGTTTCCCACCAACATACATTTGTGTACTAACATTACACATTAAAAGCCACCGGTTAATACTTGAAATTTAAGGGGCAAAGTACAAGATAATAAAAAAATACATTCTAGTATTTTTGTTGTTTCTTACTTCCAATATAAACTACGCCTCGCCGAACGCTCTTTCTTCGCAAAAATTGTAGACGCAGCGGTCCGAACCAAAACCCAAAGCTTCACAACTAACCGTTTTCTCATTCAAAAGTTATGTGATATTATAGAATTTTCAATCGGAAAATGGTGGTCGCCAGAGCCCTCGAATGCACCGAGCCGAATGGCGCCAGTCGACCGAGAACGGGTACCATTTCCAATCTAAATTTCAAAAGATCACCGATAACTTTTAAATAATATAACAGTTAGTGACTCAGATAACAGTTGTCCTGACACATTCGCAACTGGTTCTGCCGCTAGCGCTTCATTTGGGGCAGGCTGAGCGTTCATCAAGAACGTGTAACTTTCTTTTACGTAAAAGGTAACAATTTGGGCAGACTGTGGTGCCCGACAACCAAGAGAAGAAGCTGTATTCAGAAACAAAGTGACTTCTAGTTGTAGCAAAGTAGTAACTTGAAGTAGTTGGTACTTCACCATTATAAAACAGCGCACAAAACACGGAGGAAGACAAAAGGACAGGTAGAGCGGAAGAACCCCGACTCCCAACTCATTTATTTCGAAAGAGGAGAGAAAGAAGCCATAGAAACGGACCCTCATGGCAGTTAATACGAGAAGGAAAAGGAAAAAGAAGACAAAAATGATAAAAAGAACAAAACATAATGAACAGACATTATTGGTTTGAGCGAAGAAGGAAAAGGAAGAAGAAAACCGTAAAGCACGCCCGTGAAACAAAAAAAGAGAAAAATAAAAGAGGAAGGAAGGAATAGGAAGGCGAGAAAAGAGGGAAAACGGCACTTTTTTTTTCCCTCCCTGCCGGGCAAATTCAGTCGCCTTAGGCGTATGCTAAGAATGTCACCTCCTTGGCACTCAACGACTGAGAAGAATGGCTCACGAAATGCTCTCCTTTTTATTTTTTTTTAGAGCGCAGCTCTTAGGCGCCCGTTTCCGGCTTGAGCGGCGTCGGCGTCGCCGTCGCCGTCGCGCGTAACCGCGCGGTGCATTATGGGTAAATTTTCCTGAAGGAACCCGACGTCCTCCCGAAGGACCTCGGGTTCCTTCGGGAGGACCTCGGAGGACTTCCGGTTCTTTCGGGAAGACCTCGGGAGGATCTCGGGTTCCTTCGGGAGCACCTCGGGAGGATCTCGGGTTCCTTCGGGAGAACCTCGGGAGGACCTCGGGTTCCTTCGGGAGGACCTCGGGAGGACCTCGGGCTTCTTCGGGAGGACCTCGGGAGGACCTCGGGTTCCTTCGGGAGGACCTCGGGAGGCCCTCGGGCTCCTTCGGGTTCTTCGGAGGACCTCGGGAGGCCCTCGGCTCCTTCGGGAGGACCTCGGGAAGCCCTCGGGTTCCTTGGGAGGACCCTGGGGGTCAGCGTGACTCCTCAGGTCACGTGACCTGGGGGGTCACGTGACGATGACGTCATCAGTGACGTCATCAATGATGATGACGATGACGATACGGATGCCGATGACGTCACCAGTGGCGATGCCGACGATGCCGATGCGGATGCTGATGACGTCATCAGTGACGTCATCAGTGATGATGTCGATGACGCTGCGGATGCCGATGACGTCATCAGTGACGTCACTGATGACGTCATCAGTGATGACGACGATGCGGATGCCGATGACGTCATCCGCATTGTCATCGTCATCATCACTGATGACGTCATCGTCACGTGACCCCCTCAGGTCACGTGACCCCCCCCCCCCCCGAGGTCACGTGACCCCCCACCCCCTTCCGAGGTCATCTGACCCCCCAGTACCCCTCCCTACTCCTCCTCAAGAGCTGCGCTCTAATTCGGCGTTACAGGGAGTTATAAACGGCTTTCATTTTTTTAATTTTTATTTGATAAGCTTTGATTGATTGATTGAAGTCCTTTAATGGCAAGGATGGTTCGAGGCCGCAGTGGGGAAAAAAAAGGGGGGGGGAAGGGGTAGCGGAGGGGGTTTGGTCATCTTAACATATCGGGCTAGGAACTAGAGCAGTCTACTCACGCTACACCGCTCGGTATAAGCCACTGATTTTTCATGATCTGCCACCGCCTTTTGGGCGTCATCATCTGTTTAGTAGAATATACTTCTGCTTCAGCTTGGGTCCAGACGCAGCCGATGCTACAAGCGCGAGCTCCGGGCTTCCAGCGTCCCTGCCAAGCACGCGCGCCCGTGCAGTACGGGCACTGTTCAGGGCCACACGCTCGTGCTTGTAGCATCGGCTGCGTCTGGACCCAAGCTG
>JAZHYW010042657.1:0-11623 GCA_037355805.1 Ixodes ricinus | reverse complement strand
ACTTCGTTCCGGTGCGTATTGCTTTCCCGTTCTCACTCTCGTCAGAGATCTGTTGAAAACTAGCCACTTTGACATCTGGTTAGGGATAATGTTTCAAAAAAAGCTCGACGGAAAGCTTCTTGCTTTTCTATTGACACTGGTATAGAGAGTCAGCTGACAGTTTTCAACACGAAGGAAGTAGAGCGTCTGGCAGTCGTTCTGGTGGCACCGTCAGCAGAAAGTCGGCAGAAAAAAATCAACATAAAAGTCAACAGCTGCTGCGCGGCTCAGGCTGAAGAAAATCATCAGAAAAGTTTCAGACACAAGAAGTCGCCGAACTTACCGGCTGACCATGTCAACAAACTCAGCAGAAAATATGATCAGCGCCAAGTCAATAGCGAAGAGTCAGCAGCGCTTTGCGACGCCGGGTTGACGAAAACATCAAAAAGTTTCAACGTCAAGGTCAACGGCACTTTCTGTTGACCATGTCAGCAGAGAAGTCAGCAGAAAAAAAAAAAATCAACATACGGTCAGCCTAGAAAGTCAGCAGCTTGCCTTTGGCTCAGGCTGAAGAAACCCAGCCAGAAAAGTTTTCCAGCACAAAGTCAGCAACGAACTTTCTGTTGACCATGTCGACAGAAAGTCAGCAGAAAAAAATCAACGCCGCAGTCGATAGAAAGTCAGCAGCATAACTTACGACTCAGGCTGAAGAAAATCTGTCAGAAAGGTTTCAGCACCAGTCAACAAACTTTCTGTTGACCATGTCAACAGAAAGTCAGAGTCAAAGAAAGTAATCACAGTCAACAAGAAGTCAGCACGTTTTTCAATAAAAAGTCAAAAATCATTTTTATGAGGGCCCAACTACCCGGAACACAATTTCCGGCTCGAAAGTCCTTTCTTTCAGCCCGAAAACCACCGATCGAGAACTGGCGCGGTTTTAGTCGCGCTCACTCTCTCTCCGTGGTCAGGTGCCGTTCTTTATGGTTTAGATACACACAACAAATATAATCAAAGTCGTGGGTCATCGAAGGCACACACTCAATATTGAAAATATAAAGAAAAATATATTACCGATTTTTGTGGCTTCTAAAAAAATGCAAATACGTTGATTAAAAAAAGTATGTCGCACAGAGAATTCGAAGCACTCTGTGCATTCTCTGTGTAATTGACCCCTTAAGTGTAACGCCACCGCTCCAAACAAAGTGTTGATAGGGGCGTTGTTATGGACGAATACTCGGGACTGGATTCCGCTCAGAAAGAACGATCAGTCAAAAATCGGACGTGGAATTTAAACATCTAAAATAATGAATAAACGAAGCATATATTTCACACTAAACACGACAGAAGTTTTCAGAGAATCGGCTGTTTCTGAAATATTTGCGACGGCAACTTCCGGTCCTCGGGACGTCTGAACATGCCATGTTGCAGACGACGAACGGATGACAAACTCACACGGAATAATTGAAGTATGCTGTCTGTAACAGTTTGAATAGTTTGCACAATGATACGATTTTGATTTTGAATTTTTTTGAACATGTCAGGCCAAAGAAAACTAATCAGGTTTATAAAAAACAATTTCTATTTACGTGCTATACGGGATATATCATCTGACGAAAATCATCGCACGCATGGAGATCTGCTAAAAATAGAGCAAGAAAGACATATGTTTAGAACAGGATATCAAAGCAGCGTTGGGGCCTCCTGATCTTGCTGTTAACGTGCCTTGTAACAAAAGAGCAATTGTTTTGATCCTAATGTGAGCGGTTCGAGACCCCAAACTTCACTTTTCAGGCTCGCAATTTGGGTATGTCATGCCTGCTTTCTAATCACCAACTGAGAACAAATCCTACTGATCCTTCAGTTTCTAATTAACATCCCAAGCCTGCATGATTGAGAAGGAACGCTTCTCTGTGCCTCTAGAATATTAAAGTTTTATACCGAGTATAAAAGATGAGGAGAGCTTCTCTGCGAGAAGAAGACGTGGTTTCTAAAAGCTCCGTAGGAATTGGTCGCCCACTGCGGAAATCTCGATCAAACAGAGTTAAAATACTGCGCGGATGCATATCGAGGGCTCCAGATTTCGGTGGGCTGTCTCGCCCAACATTTTTTTCCGATTAATTTTTCATTCATTTTTGGGAGGACCTGCAAGAGCATCGCCTGATAGTTAGGCCTAACGAGGATTCGCCGAACCATGCTGGCGAGCAGCAGACTGAGGCAGCTGTGGCGCAGGTCGCGCTCCCAGCTGACCCCCAGCGCGCTGCGTCGCCCACGCCAACAGTCATGTCGCAACTATTCCTTACTACGTCCCTGACAACACAAGCCAGCGTTAAAAGTGACTCTACCTAGTACTCGGAGTACTGGCCACCCAACAAGCACGACCACTGACGGTGGTGACCCCATAGCTCTCCAGGTCTCCAGCGGCTCTGGGAACACAGTGGAAAGGACTTATCAAGACATCATGTTCCATAAAGAAATCCAGAACTGGAGGAACCGACCAAAAAGGTAAGGGACACCACAGGCACTCCCTCCACCCCCTTTCCCACCCCTTTTTCCATTCAATCCTTCCGTGTTCACTCACATCCCTTTGCGCGACGTGACATCACTTTGGTGCCAATGAAATGCACTCTAAAAAAGTGGGTGTAGACGTTACACCCCTTGTCACATATACGACACCCCAAAACTTCAGTTCGACGTACATCGTGCTGACGTCGAACTGACTGCCTAACTTTTGCGAGAGGGTTGATGACGGTGGGATATGACATATTAAACAGCCAAAGTACGTATCAAAGTCTATAGGAAAACACACACAGGTTTTGGAGTTGAGCCTAGAAAACCCCGATAACGTTTTTTGCTGTCAGTCACACTTACATTAACTATTTTAATGAGTTGTATACAACTCGGCTATCAAACCGCTCGTGAAATTTAATAGCGTGGTTATACAACGTCAGTGCGCTGTACATCCAACTGAAGTTTTGGGGTGTCGTATATGTGACAAGGGGTGTAATGTCTACACCCTTTTTTAAAGTGTGGGTTCAACAAGTTACTGCCGGCTGTCTGGCGACTACTAGTTACAAAGGGTACGCCGTGTACAAGTCGACTAATTCAATCACCGTAAATCCGGCCTCAATAACCGACGGGCAAAAAATGTGCACTTCGACAGCGATACCACTATCGAAAGACCAATAACTGCCCGTACAGTCGTACTTTGCATCGGGACCTAACGTCCAGAAATCTGTTGTATATGGCACTGACCCAGAAGACACCCCTGAAATCACATGCCAGGAATTGAGACCCCATTCACACACACCGTGCTCGCTATCCGATTTATGGGAAAGAGTCGCACTTGCCTAGTGACGGTACAAGGCCCCGAGCGTTTCCATGAGCGCTTCTTCAACTACGTCCGCGGTCTGCACCCGAAACCCTACCCACGGGCAATATTCTGCTATCGGCGTTATGAACAAGGTAATATGCAAGCATTCTGCACACAGCGTAATATCGACCCAGAACGGACTACGCCAGAGGGACGACTACGGTACCGATGCGGCCTCTGTAAATCAGATGGCCATGACATGACGGCCCCAAACTGCCCGATAAAACAGAAGGCCACGGCTTGGTTACGTTAGACCGTGCGTACAACAGGGCAAACGGTCACCTTTACAACCGCTATCAGCTGCTTGATAACGCGCCAGATGAACCCCCGGAAGAGGATACTTTTGTGTCGCAACAACCTCTATATTCGACGGTAACCAAATGAAATAAACATCCCCGAGGGCGGCCCCAACAACACCCAGAAGCTCCACATTAGCCTGAGGATGACATCGACGCCCGGATAGAAACACTATCCAGAGAGCTTGAGCGTCTTCGGAAACACAATGAGTCGGTATCCGCACGACAACCGAAAACAGGAACAACGCTGCCCACATCGTCCGGCGAAACAAGCGCACAGACTACTGCACCACATCAATCGCAGAAGGCCCCTCAAATAGTCTGAACAGTCATCCTAGAACGCCTTACTCAATTGACGAAACTTATTGAAGACTGTTTGCACCATGGCTAACCCCGTGGTGCGTCTTTTACAAGAGAAAGAGAGAGAGAGAGGAAACTTTATTATTCACACCACTGTCCGGTGGCCGGTTCTTTCACAAGACGGAATTATACAATGGAAATGTAGGGGCCTTACCTATCAAATTGGAGAAATCAAAACGAAACTCCAGGATTGCAAGCTATATGCATGGGCTTTTCTTCTCCAATAAACTATGTAATTTATCCCGGTTTATTGGCTACTATAATCCATCTATTCCTGATCAGCGCGTAACCTCAACTATGTCAGCACCGGGCAAAACAGCAGCATATATGTACACAAACATTAATTGATCTTGGAAAATGGTGTGACTGTAACCAAGAAGTCGGTTTTCTCGCATGTCCTGTCAAGACCCCCGTTCAAGAAGCAGACGAACCTGCCCGCCGCATTGAAATAGCTAATCTACGTATGACTCGCTGCAAAATAAGTAATCGGGGTTTTCTTAGACCTACTGCAAATCCTCAGTGATTTTCTTTTGTAGTCTTTGATAAGTAATTTAGCTGTTCAAAATGTTATATCCCACCGTCATCAAGCCTCTCGTAAAAGTTGGTGCCATCGGTTCGACGTTATTGCGCTGTACGTCGAACCGATGTTTTGGGGTGTCAAATATGTGACAAGGGGTGTAAAAGCTACACCTTTTTTATTTAATGTGTAACAATACCTGATATTACGGATGTCCGGATACTGGTTCTGAATATTCACCAGTCAGGAACCGGAACCCAGTGGTTCCGTAAGATTAAGCAAACATGTGCCACCACACACCGAAAGCTGGTGGTGCTCGTACTGACATTGCTCAACGGCTGGTGCGTGCCATCTTGCAACCGCGAAATATATACCAAGCGCGATTCCATTGACTCACGGAGGCACAGTGGCCTAATTGGAAACCACAATCATGACGCAATGCGCGCCATCACGGCGCTACCTCGCATTGCTTCAATCCCGAACCTGCAAGAATACGCGAGGCTGAACACAATCACGGAACTAATATCTCAACGAGAACAGACAATGGAACTTAAACAATAGTTTGTACCAGCGGTTGTTGCGCTGCATGCGCATTTTAAACGTGGCCCCCGCTGGACGCACAGTCGGATCCAATACCCCTATGGAAATTTACTCACATTACCGCCAACAAACGGACCAAGTTACGACGTCGCGATCAGTGGAGCACGCCCTCCCAACGTCCCCGCCCCCAAAACACAGCACGACGACCACTGCAAAGTTTACACGGATGAAACGATACTCCCAGACGGCGGCCGAGTCTCATTCCTCAGCACCACACATACATGCATTAAGGGGCATCAGCGATATGCACCCCAGGAAGCCGACTTTCTTGTCATGAAAGTTACAAGCCATCTACGACGCTACACAAGCAGTAACCACTAAGCTGCCGACGATCCGCCATCTTCACATTTTTACAGAATCCGTAGCGGCAATTCAAGAGATCAAAAGGTTTCCAAAGCGATGGAACTGTGTCATACGATACACACCCTTCACCGTAATATCTCGACCTGGTCTACTGGATTCAAAGTCATGCCACGAACCAATACAACCTTGAAACTGACCAGCAGGCACACTTTACATCTGACCCCTATCCCCTTCCCTCCTCCTGTCAGAACCCATTTCTCTCCTCCACGCCCAGAAACGCTCTCTCCGGCAGGACATACGCGCTCTTTTCCCTCGGTGTGTCTGCTCCCTCCCCCGCCATCTCACTAGGGTGGAGGAAGCTGTGCTTCGGAGACCGCGGGCTGGGGTGACCCTTACACCGGCTGTAACCTGCACCTGGAGCTTTCCACCGGGTAAACGAAGGGTGACATGCCCCAAGTGTCTCCCAGACGTGACGGAAGCGGATGTGCGTCACCTTATTGGATTAGTCCTGGCCTACAGACTGAGCGCACTCGCCTACTTATAGCTGCAGGTCTCCGGTACAGTGCACCCACCAGCTACCATAAGTGGCTGCATGACAACCAATATCACAACATTGCTTCCGTTCATTCAAACCACAGGCCCTCTATACATATAAAGCATGTCTGTTTCAAAGCAACCTTTCTACGTAATAAAAAAAAAAAGATAAGGAGGCCAGAAAGACCTGCATAGTCAGTCTCGCCCTAGCTCACTAACTACATTTTTGGTCGAATGCTCGAGATGCCGAGTGTAGCGATAAAGAGCAGAGCGCAAATTTGTCGGCTCAAAGCCAGCTGTCACGCCGACGGATCGCCGCTCGCTGCTGCTTCCGTCGACGCTCAACCTTTATTTTTGTTTCAAGGGACAAGTTCACCAGTTAAATCTTTTTTTTCTGCTAGCTTGTTGATCCGTTTCTATCGTCGACAATATATATCTGTTACAGACAGTTCGTTTGATCACACAGATGTGCACCGAAGCAATTGTGCTGTCAGAAATCCTTGAATTGAATGCTGGCCTGCACTTCGACATTGATACACTTCACGTCGTCATCGTCATACGTGATTCGGCTTCACAGTGTTTTCAACTTCTCAAATATGCGGAAGCGAGCTCCACGTGAAGGCGTCCGCGGGCTCGCGCACCTCGAGCGTTGATCAAAGCTGTGCACAGGCACTCTTCGCTTCCGAAATCCCACAGAAAATTGACCTGAGAATAGACGTTTCGTCGATCGTCACCAACCTAATTCAACGCGGTCGTGCCCTTAAAAAAATAGGTATGGGCGTCCTATGTTCATACTAGTGCCATTCTATTACCCCTATGTCCATCCTATGGGTTTCTGTAGAGTTCATCGACCGTTTAAGAACAGCTGGTTGCCTTAGAACGGCCACTAACGATAGATTCGTTATGGCCGTGTTTTTTAGAGATTCCTGCTTTTCGCATTTATTTATTTATTTCATTACCCTCAGGGCCCATCGGGCGTTACAGAGGGGGTGGGTACAATGGGTTTACAAAGTACAAATGATCAATTCATAGTACAAAAAATAGACAACAACAACAAAACAAAATAAAAAGAAATAAATCAACAAAAATCAACAAATTGCAGAGTTATAGAAGTAATCGATTATGGCTGCCTTGAAAGAAGAAACATCTTCAATCGCGGCGATATGTGGGGGAAGGTGGTTCCACTCTGAACAAGTTTTGGCAAGAAAGAATAAAAAAATATGGCAAGAAAGAACCAAAAAAAAAAAAGGGACATTAATGAGAATAAATATGATCTCATTCTGGGAGGAGATTTTAATATTGATATGTTGAAAGATAACGGTCCTAGGCAACAAATGGATATACTGATCAACACAAATGGATGCCTCAATGTCATAAAGTCGCCAACAAGGGTGATGCTGCACTCTGAAACACTATATTACATGTTTATTACAAATGTCGAAACAGATAAAATTAAAGCTGGAACGCTAACATGCAATATAAGCGATCACCTTCCAATATTTATGTGCATAAATACGCGCTTATACAATGAAGCTAATAGCAGTGAATCATTTTTGGTTCAGAGTATAACACCAGATAGTCTGGATGCCTTCAGAAGGGACATTTATGAAACAAATTGGGATTCAATTTTTATTGCCGATGATGCTAACATTGCCTATGATAGCTTTCTAAATACAGTTAAAACCATTTATAAACGACACTTTCCTTACAAATCAATAAAAACGTCGAAAAAGAAAAAATCAGGAAGCCATGGATAACCCCGGACTTGCTTGATAAAATACGTATAAAAAACTTGTTATATCAGAAATTTATCAAAACGAGAGATCCATTACAGCTTTCAAGGTTTAAATCATACCGGAACCAATTAACAAAGCTGCTAAGAAATGCTAAGGCTCTTTATTACACTAACGTTTTCCAGAAACAGTCTGCTCATGTGGATCAAGTCTGGCGGACGTTAAACTCTCTAACGGCTAGCGGTTCAACACAACGGCATGTTGAAAAGATCGTTCACGAGGAGTGTCCTTGACTGGATGCTCCCTAGCGAATACTTTCAGCGACTACTTTGGAAACTTGGTTAGTGACAGCAGCAATGCTAATGAATCTTGTAAATACATAGACTTTCGAAATAACCATTCAATTTTTTTGGAACCGGTCACAGATTCTGAGGTGTATTCTGTTTTTATGCAGTTAAAAAATAGCAGTTGTTGTGACTGCGATGATTTACAAATTCGACCGATAAAGTATGTTGTCGACATATTAACACCATGTCTGTGCTACATTTTTAATTTATCTCTAACAACTGCAGTTTTTCCTGCCGGAATGCAAAGAGCGAAAGTATCTGTCTTGCATAAGAAGGGAGATAAGAACATTCTCAGTAACTATCGACCTATTTCTATTCTTCCCGTTTTTTCGAAATCCTTAGAAAAAATTATACAGGCTCGTTTAGTACAGTTTTCCGATAAACACAATTTGCTGACCTCCGCACAGTTTGGGTTTAGAAAAAATCTATCAACTGAGTTAGCACTGCTGGAGCAAAAAGAATTCATTCTGAAAAACTTCGATGAAAGAAAGCTGGTTCTGGGTGTATTTATCGACTTTACAAAAGCATTTGACTACATAAATCACAATATATTACTTCGTAAACTTGATTTATATGGTATTCGCGGTTTGCCTTTATCGCTTTTGAGGTCCTATTTACACCATCGTAATCAGTATGTTTCCATTGGTAAATATTCATCTGATATCAAACCAGTTAGGTCTGGCGTCCCACAGGGGAGTATACTTGGACCATTTCTTTTTAATATCTATATAAATGATATTGTCAATATAAATCCATCGGCAAAATTTGTAATATATGCTGACGACAGCAGCATATTTTTTCCGGCACAAGCAGCGATGAACTTATCGATGTCGCCAATTTAACATTGTCTAAATTGTACGCCTGGGCACGAGATAATGGTCTGAACATTAATACCGAGAAAACAAAAGCCATAATTTTTCGGCCAAAAAACAAGAGTGTAATAATAATGCGAGACATCGTATTGAACTCCGTCCCAATAGAAATCGTTAGCACTTTTAAAACTCTCGGAGTATTCTTTTCAGAACGAATGTCATGGGATAACCACATTGATCACTTAGCGGCAAAACTGTCACGTGTTATAGGACTAACATACCGTCACGGTTCTTCCCTACCCGTTAACGTGAAACTATTAATATACAATGCCCTGTTTCAGTCCCATTTAAATTACTGTAGCCTCGTTTGGAGTAACACGACGTTCACAAACTTACAGAAACTATATTTATTGCAAAAACGAATATTGAGAATTATTTGTAATGTGCCCTATGATTACCATAGTGAGGGTTTGTTTCGAAAGTTCAGAATGCTAAAAATATTTAACCTCTATGACTATAGATTATGCATCAGCTTAAAACTCGAGAACAAAAAAAAATACGCGTTTCTTGTCAGACTTATCCGAGTTAGTGCCGAACGATCACGTTTATTTAACCCGACACATGGAATATTGGAAGGTTACCGGCTGTAAGACAAACTATGGTACACAAACTCTACGTTACACTATACCTAAATTGCTCAACTACCTCGCCAGAAACGAAATTTGTATAGACTCCATATCAACTAAAGATTTGCGTTCTTTCTATTTGCGCTTGTGATTCTTCATCGATGCCTACTATGTTACCTATTATCTACTTGTTTGTTTGAACTGTATAAGGTTATTTTTAGGGCTACAACAGTGTCTACTGTGTAGTGTTCATAATAATTCTGATCAAGTTTTTGTCTTTCTTATGTATATACGTGTGTGCACTTCTCTTTTTTTTTTTTCTTGTGCTGCTGCGCTTGTCACCGTATGGGGCTTCGGGCTCGTCAAGCCTCCACTGGAGGCTTTTTCCCTTCTGTCCCTCCAATTCATTTGGAAATAAAGTTATTATTATATAGGGAAACCCCAATACAAAAATCGTTTTTAATTTCTTTCTGTTGCCATGCTATGGCTCCAGGGAGTCTATGGACATCCTAGTGCCTCTTTATGGTTTTGAGCTGTAGATTGGTAGATTAATAAAGAGATGCCGGGTAGATGTTTTCGTTAGGTGTAGGGAGGTTCCGAGTTAAAGAGTTGCTAATTAAGCGCCGGGCATCAATATGTTACATTGCTGTCTAGAGACATCTCCAACTTCAGAACATATTCAATGTGGTGGTTGAAGTGTCCAGTATGTACCGAAATAATTCTTACGTGCTGTTTATCTTATTCTGTTGTCTTACTCTAAAAACGATAACAGCGCCACCCTTAGTGACGAGTTTAAACATGAAAGTTGCTTTCTATGGCTAATGCTTGAGTCACTGAATGTTCCCAGAGTACCGAAACTTCCCGAAACTTCCAGGCTAGAGGTGCCAAGATGGCGGCTCAATCTTTTTTCTTTACTGTGGTCACCATGAGCTTTTAGAAAGCATATATTTTCGTAAAAGCAAACGAAAAAACATATTTTTCTAGGAAAAAAATTGGGTTGTGGGGATATTTATACAGCGTGTAGTTGGTCAACCATTTAAAGTTGCGACGATTAACTCGCTGTAGATGAGCTAATTTAGCCAGTGCAGTACAACCGCTAGCCTGGGGTCTTTAACTTTTATTGGAGATTAGTACAAAATGATTGGCTCGTGATGTTTTCTAAAATCTTTAGTTTACAAGGTTTTAAAGCGCAATTTATATTGTTTTTAATATAACCATGTCTCACCGGTAGTTTATGGTAGCGCTTCACTACCTGGGCTCATCCTAACCTCGGCAGTAATTCGCGGCGCGTCCGCTTGGGAGTTGGGAGTTTGCATCCTTGAAACCCTTCCACCGTATACGTTTCGAGTGCCAAAATGTCCGATAAAGGCCAAAATAAAAAGTCGCAGCGAACGCTTATCGAATGCGATACTCCCGAACCAATACAAGCAGCCGTTGCAGTTCGCCGAGTGTTCGCTGCGGGGGAAATGGTGGCGTTGCGATCGCTATTCGTTCGGTTCTCGAGTACGGGTCGGTGCCACTTTTTCAGAGCAGGCTCTATGGCAGTTTCTCGACTGAGTTGTTTTAGTAACGTTGGCCCCTGCGGACTTCACTTAGCTATACTTACTGCAGACTGAGTGAGCTTCTCTACGGACCCCGTAGGGATTCCGTGCAGGCTCTGTATGGATTCTCTGCAGACTTCATAAAGGCCCTGTGTAGAACCTGTAAGCTTCCCTGCGAACCCGGTAGGGACTCCCTGTAGACCTTGTATGGGTTCTCTGCAGGCACCCATAGACCCAGACATGTACACGTTACCCTAAAAAAGTAACTAAATACCGTTACTCGTTACTCGCTCAAAAAGTAGCTAAATACGTTACTCGTTACCGATTCTCAAAGGAACGCGTGAGTTACCTCAAAAGTAACCAGTTACCTTTCACGTTACTTTGACGAGCAAATACACAACTGTTTTTGTTTCATGGTTTATTGTTTTTCTTTCTAGTAGTCGGTGCCCTTAAGCAGCCTGTCGAAGTTTTCATCAGTTAGGTTTCCCCGCTTCCTTTAAAATACATCTCCGGCGAAGCTGAAGAGTCGTTCTACTGACGCGCTCGAAGGAACGGCAGTGTTGTGCTTCAGGAAGAGCTGGTGAATCTTCGGGAACTGCGCCTTC
>JAZHYW010042656.1:0-12341 GCA_037355805.1 Ixodes ricinus | reverse complement strand
GCTGTGTATTGCTTCTAAAGACGATAAAAGAAGACATTTATAAATTCACTGTATGGTAGCGAGAAAGGAAAACAAATTGTTATAAACGTTCCTGAAACATAAGTATAATGCTTTAAAGGCCCGATGAAACAGATCCTAACTGAACTACCAGTAAAATGCACGAGCAGAAATCGAATAATTGCTCATGCGTTGCGCTGAAATACTCTGGTAATGTCATAACTAGGGATGCGCATAGACAGACATAATAAGTGGGATATTACGTAGAAGAAATTAAAAAAAATTAAGATATTAATGGCGCAGATGTATCACATACGAGATCTGGTCCGTCGATTCATACCAATGATATACAATTACAGTATATATTTTCTATATAATTCTATACAATTCTATATACCTTTTCAATATACAGTTCTATATTTTCTATATAATTCTATACAATAATCACTTTAATATGGAATAAAAGTCTACAGACAATGTGCCAGATATTTGAAATTAAAAATCAAGTCGATCCAAAAAAAGATAGCCAAAAATATAGGGTTACCTAAGTGAAGAAACTGATCTGCAAACCTACATGCGTAAAGAACTAGGAATGTTGCGATTTTGGAAACCAAACGAAGTATGATTCTGGAATAAAGATTTTTCAACAACAAACGAAAAGTGGAAAGTGCCAAGAGAACGTCAAGACCGAATAGAAAATTTATTGCACTATTTATTTTTACCACATTTGGAGATACTACAAGAAATTATTATGTACCCAAGATTTGCGATGACTTAGCTAAAGCAGTGGGCTCAAACACGCGGGCCGCATGCGGCCCGCGACTTGCTAGGACATGGCCCGCAGGCATCCGGCTACGAGTCCCGGTTCCCATGCCTCGAGCGCTAGAAATGGCATGCGCCATCGCGATCTCATCTCGCCGATTCATTTTCGACTCGAAAAGTTGGCTCCGCTCTTTTAAGGTATTCACATAGTTTTTACTTATCTGCGTTTGATTTGCCCTTCGTTGAGCTTTATTTTGCTGCTTCCCAGCTCGACAATTCCGCTACTAGGCTGCAAGCGCGAACTCTTTGTTGAAGGATGCATCTTGGCTGCGCGAACTCTCGCTCAGCGGGAGCCAAAGATAAAGCTACGTGCTCGGGATTCCAGCCTTCCGAAAATATCGCCATTAAAAGACAAGTATGTTTTCAGTGTTGTAATAAAAATCGGCAGAAAAGCGAAACTGTCAAAATAGCTGATTGCTGTTTAAGGACGTGATGAGCTTGGTTGATTCTCTTTCGGCAAACCTACGCGCTTTTTCCGAACAAGGACTTCTCCTTGTAGGACAAGGACACAGAAATAGTTCGAGGGGTACATTGTTGACTAACGTATACCCGACTCTCCACAAGGAATGAAGAACTCACGAGCAGGCGTTTGCATTCCACAAAGAAAAGGATGGCGTCTGCTGGGGCCGAGGCTCGCCGTCCACGTGATAATTTCCGCTCACCCTTCGTGGCGCCTCTCATGCGCACAGAAAGGCGTATTGGTCGACTTGCTCGCCTTACTAGAGAGTTTTCGTAGAACGTTTCTTGCCCTCCGCAATACTCTCTCCCCAACGAAGGCGCCGGTACTGCGCAGGCGCGCCGCTAGCCTTGAGCGCTGAGTTCCAGGTCTCCTAGTGGGTTCTGGAGAGTGTTGCGGGACGGTGGAAACGATCTACGAACTCTAGTCAAGGATTGAATGATTTTTAACGAGGCTCTATTTTCTCTCTCTGTCCGTCCATCCGCCCGACCCTCCGAGCGTGTCCCCGAAAACTTGAGTAGGGCGTCACCTAACTTGACGTCAGATGATCACATCGTGTGCGTCAGGTCATGTGACGTCACTTTTTCCTGCTAAATTTAGCGGAAAATTGACGTCACATCAGAGCCGCTTCGGTGGCTCTGAGACAAAGCGCCGTGCCTGCGGATTCCCAGGTGAGGGGTTCATATCCCCGTTGAGGTGCCCGCAATCTGACGGAGGTTATTGGTGAAAGCGTGCCGTGTAACCCCCATTTTGATTGTAAGTAGAAAGATCCCCAGATGGTCCAAATATATCCACAGTTCTCCGCTGGAGAGTCCCAGATACCCGTCTTTGGTTTGGCACGTAAAACCTTAGCTTTGTCGTTTGAGGTCACAGGAGAAGGCATCACGTGACGTCGTAGTTTCACGTGACACTACGACTTCACATTTTGACGTCACGCCGCGTGACCCACATCACGCGAGATGGCCCAATAAAAATACGTCACGTGTGCATGACCTGACATCACGCGCCATAGTCGCGTTCACAGCGTAGACGAAGACAGCCCCGCGAGACGGCGCTGTCTACGTTGGGAGGCTATTCGCGTCTCCAGCTTGTTGCTCGCTATCTTGCGGCGGAAATGCGAACCGCTCTAGTGAAGGTACCCTAGTTCTCCTAGCGATCATGGCTTGAGAAGAGTAATTGCTGAATGCAAGCACTCTTCACGGTCCCAATGTAGTGTTGCAGCCGGCATGGGATTGTATCTTCAAACCAGAGAGTTTTAATTATTGTGCTTAGAAGCAAAACGCAAGTACGTGCGTTTGCCTTCGAGTTCCGTGCTCCACGCTGCGCGTGAGCTCTCGTTGCCGTGCGCCAATTCAAGACCGCAAGTTTTAGCTCCTCGCAAGCGGAGCGTGGAACACGCAAAGCTTACGCAAACACACAGTTATTGCGTTCGCTCTAACACGCAATACTAAAACTCACTACTGCTGATCCGGTTTTCCAACGCCAAGAAAACGCGCTGCAGTGAGCAGAAGTGCAAGCGGGCAGGCGTTCATTCAAACTGAAAAAGCCAAAATCAACAAAACAACTGCGCGTAAAAAAAAAGTTTAAATAAACAGTTTTGTAATAAAAAAAATAATACCACAGTAAAACGGAATACTTTTTTGTTTTTGTATTTTGTGGAGTTTGGTTCGGAAGGATTGGCGGCGAATTTGGAAGTTTTTGCCGATTTTCAAAAACGCGACTTCGATAGCACCATATGCTTTACCCGCTATTAATATCATTGTACATGGATTTCTCAGACTAGCTAGAATGTTTTATACGTGGATTCTTCACCACCTAGAATATTTTATTGATTTTAGTCTATTTTTACTTTATAAGTTGTTATTAAAAATGCTGTAATTGATGTGATGATAGTGTGCGAATATTGGATTGCCATAGTTGTTCGCGCGTTTGAAATAGATTAGAAGCAACATATTATATTAGGGATTAAAAAGCTGACTTTTCAAAATATAATAAGTGTATTATTATTGATACAAATTGCGGTAATGTAGGCCCCCAATAAAAGGGGCAATCACCAAAATGTGGCAATTAACCATAGTAGTCCTTACAGAAAGGTCTCATTTTGTTTTCCTTTGAGCATATTAAAACCTGTGACATCGTTATCAGGATATACATAAACACTGGATGCAATATAAAGTGAGATGCGTCACGCGTTGCTTAAAATCACGCACACACTTCCGTTGTCGGACTCGGATCCTGTTTTTGCGTTTTGGGAGTGAGAACAGTGTTTTCTAAGTTATACGTTTTGTGAACATACTCTAAACTCATCACACGAGGCAATATTTTGTAAAATTTATATTGATTTTGCAAGTTTTCTGTGTTGGAATATAATGCTAAAGCAATTACTCAATAAACTGCCCAGAAGTATTAATGGGCCCTCAGTTCATTACTTCACATGACAATTATCTGGATGATAAAAGGCAGCAAGAACACACAAATATCAGCGCTGATTTTTTCAACTTTGAAAGACCTGGTTTGAAAGACCCTGTCTTAAAAGAGACACTGAGCTCTCCAAAATATTTTGAAGTTCCTGGATGGGACACGTATGTCACAAAATAATGTTTCCGAAAACAATTTTTTTAGCTCGAAAATTCGCTGCGAGACTCATTCCGACTTAGGAGAGAAACAAAATTAACACCCATATTGACAAAGTAAATCCACAATAGAAGTTAGTTTCGGTTTCTTTCCTGAACTAAACGTGCCTTCTGGCGTAAATATATGACGCTAATCACCGTTTTTGTTTTCAGGATAAAAGAGGTGACCTGCGAGCATAACACTCTTGGCTTCCTCGTATACGTGGGAATAATTTGTGTCGCTCAGTGAAGCCAGCACCCTCACCATAGCCTACTGTACACCGATAATGCCTGCCCCATCGCCGGTTGTCAGCTATCACCACGAGGGTGCGTCGCTCCCTCATGCAAGGCAGAGAATGTGAACGACGTGAATAGGCCTCTCTCGTGTGTTGTTTGTATTCTTGGTGCTGTTTTTGGGCATTTGTCGTGGTACCTGTGCGGAAGAACGTGCCGAGGCTGTCATGTCGCGAGACACCAAGCAACACCGGGGACCATGGAAGGTACCTAGAGCTCATTTCGAGGAAAGACTCTGTCCACCTCGTGCTACTCAAGAGTATGCGGTAGGCGCCCTTTTGCGACGGACATTAAGAAAGGCCTGTCTCAGCGTCACTAGAAGCTTAGTATCAGTTGCGGAGCTCTCGCTCTGAGGCCGAGCAAAAACATTTCTGGGTCGATCCCATCAAGTCGACGGTAGGGCTTCGAGTGGCTTGCTGAGCATTAAGAGCGACGCTGGCTCCATCTGGCTGCGTCAGCTCCGCGTCTAAACCCTTTGCATGTTCCGGTTTTGTACGTTGGTGTTGGCAGCGTCATGCAGAGGCGACCGTGGCCGCTTCCTAAACTTAAAGAAAGAAGAAAACACGACAGAATAAGACATGTAGAGGCGAAGTCTGCCAGTGCAGTACTTTCGACTAGCACAGCCAACATTTAATGACGCCCTCTCAATGCGCCAGCACTTCCCTTCCCCTGACCCCAAATTCCCTCGGAGAAAGAAGAAAACCATTGGGAAAACAATTACATGCACGTTCATTCGACCAATTGCGATGAATTGCTGTAGCTTTACGGGAACGTCGTAGTGAAAACAAGTAGGAAAGGAAATGGTACGGAGATGGAATGGTTAGTAATATGCCGCACAGAAATCGAGAACGCTCGTCAAGGACGACGTTTCCATGTCTGTACGAGTGTGCGAGCGGGTGCAAGAACAACAAAGAGAACCGGACACTTTGTTAGAAGCAACCGGCGAATGTTGAAAAAAGAAAGAAAAAAACAAGATTGGGATTGCGCCATACCGCGCATCTCGGCAAGTCATTATGTGTGTGATCTGCACTTTAACAGTGGGGATGTTCTCGCAGTTCACAAAGATAAAACAGGCAATGCCATTGCGAGCTACCGTGAGGAAGATGGGGAGCTCGTTCCATAAAGCCGGGGTCACACTCTCTAAGAAAAAAAGGAGAAAAAAGGTAGCAACGGCGCATTTTCCTCCCTCCTACTGGACGCG
This sequence comes from Ixodes ricinus, assembly GCA_037355805.1. Lineage (NCBI taxonomy): Eukaryota > Metazoa > Arthropoda > Arachnida > Ixodida > Ixodidae > Ixodes > Ixodes ricinus. Next base: position 6,958 of record JAZHYW010042656.1, on the reverse strand, counting down.
CCCCCAAGCGGACACGAGGAGAAGGGAGGAACGAGACGTTTTTCTCCTTCTCCAGGCAGACGTTTTTTCGAGCACGTCGCGCACGTTGTTTAATAAAATGTTGTTGAGTTGATTGAGCTTCAGCGGCAGCGAAGGCCGCCTGTAATTCCGTCTCCCAGTCCGAACGTGCAGGACATTTCGGTTGCGTTGACGTTTTTACCACTAATTTTATCAAACCAGCAAACGAAGCCGCCAGAAACAGCGAAGTTCCGGAGCAGCGCCAGCAGCGCTACGTACACTGGGTAAGATGGCCGTCTCCGGACGCGGAACCACGCGGAACTCTGTCGACGTTTTCTACGTTATGGAAATCGCAGAAACTGCGTCCAAGATAGGCAGGTTTTGCTGCCGGATGCCTGGGTGCCTTCTGTGCTGAGTTCGGTTCTGTTTTCCGATGCCGAGTGCCAACCAGCAGTCAACGTGTTTCTGTATTTCTGCATGTCAGCAACATAGTCGCAACATCGTGATGGCAGTGTTGTGCGTTGTGAACAGAGAGACTGGAATAATCGCCGATGTGTCCTGTGTGTTCGCGTATCAGTGGTGAAACAACAAGATGAGATGACGTAAACTGTCGGGCATTGATGCCGCTGGTCGGGCCGTGATCGGAGGGGGCGGGGTGTTGCAGGTTGACATTCCGCTTTACATTAAAGCGTTTAAGACCACTTGAGGGATTAGGTGCAATCGATCGACGTGCCGATAGTCATGTTGGAACGCTGGTCTGAACCGTAAGCTCCTATCGTACAGTGGCCAATGTGACTGTCGGTTGTCTCCTCCTCGAGAGCGGATTGCGCTCTGGAGAAAGGACTGAACAGTACGAAAATATGACGGAAAGTACGTATATTTACAGTTTGGAATTTTAGGATCAAGAAAGAATGGTAAGTAAAATCGAAAAAAAACAATACAACAATCTATCCTTTATTTTGCTGTTTAAATATACTACGGTTCCTGGAGAAACTGCCCTTCAAGTGGCGTGCCGACAACACTTTAGAAGACGGTCAAAATGGCAGGATTTTTTTCCCATAGAGTCCCGTGCGTTGGCTGGTGTCAATCAATGGCCGTCGGTGGCGACACTCGGCTCCAGCTGCCGAGGCCGCGGTACCGCGATCCAGCCTACTGCAATAGAGGTCAGTGATCGGTTGCTGCGTTTAACATCGCAGTGCTGACGACGAGAAGACTGAGTAACTGCTTTTGAAACGCAAGTTTCTGTACCTGCGGGGAGAATCTGGCTTCGGAAATAAACACAGTTCGCGGAAAGCTCGTGTTACGCTTTTATTCGCTGCTTCTGTTGTCCCGTACAAGAGACGTAGCGTCCTCGTTAAGCCTTATTGAGCTCAATAGGCTCGATTCGGGGCCGCCATAATGAGATGCAGGCGACGGAGGAACTATTTGCTCCCCTGCTTCAGGGACGAAAGTTTCTCCCTTTCTAAAGGAACATAGGTTACAAGACCGTTCCTCCCCTTAGGGAGGACTATTGATACCCTTTTTTCTAAGAGTGCACTGCTCATATACATGATACAAAAGACAGTCTGCAAACAGGAGTCACCGCAATATCCGTGGTTCGAATGCCGCGTGCCAAGTTTTCTCCTTGCACTCCTTGCCATGCGCCATTCGAAGCACGGGATTTCGACAGCGAGTGACTCGCTTTGGAACCTGTATGCAGACTCAGTAGCTCTTCGTGTCAGGTGATGTGGAAGCAGTATGATCCCGGCTTAAGGGATGCGGAAATTCCAAAACTACGGCCAATTACCTGTCTGCGACCCACCCGCGGGTCAAGGTCGCAACTCCTACAGTTGAGAATGGAACTTCGGTGACCTTCGCCCGGGATTGGCGATTTCAAGAAGAGCTCGCCAATCTGCGTAGTGATGGGTGGTTTCATCTCAAATCGGGCACGCTAAAAAGGTCTAAATTTTTAATTTTGACGAAAAAAAAATGCTTTGAGGGCATTTCTTAAATGAAGAAGGGCGCAAACCGCTTGTTCCCCAGATTTGTTGTCCTTGAGTTACGAAGCGTAGAAGCCGCAGTGGCAGAAACTACTGTTTTTTGACTGCCGTCGCAGGTCGCGTGTTTGACACCCTCTGCTGGCGCTAGTGTTATTCCTCCACCCTTTAATCTTTTCCTCCTCATTTAATAGCTACTATAAAGCGGTGGCAATCAGTTCGTCGAACGACGTATGTACAAGATTTGAATGGTGTCAGAATGTATCATTCAATCGTAATAGACTGGGTAATGAGTAGCCACCCTCGTTTACTTTGGACCGTTACTCATTGTTTTGTAGTGTGCTTATGTGGTTTATCTTATTTCAAGTTTTAAATTACAATGAACATCGCAAGTTCGCTTAATTTACGTTCCTTTTTAAAAACGTAAACAAAAATAAAAACATATTTTCGAAATCGTAAAGGCGCTCAATGCCGGTAAGGTTGCTGTATTTTAGTGAAATGAGCACACATTTCACGCGTTTGCGGCTCAAACGTGAGGACATACAACTGAATATTATATTTTTAGAATGTTTTTTCTTGTAGTAGACTACTATATCTAAAATAACTTAAAAAATAAAAATTTACAAAAATGAGCTTTTTAAGAAAATTTATCTCAAACTTTCAACATCTGTTATTCTTTACAACGTTTACGTGAAGGTCGCGGAACGGCTACTCGGCAGATCATAATGATATTATAATGTCTCTAATGGGCATGCTTTGGGCTTTCTATAGAGCACAAGAAAGAACATTTTCTTTAAGTACAGGCAAAGTTGCCCAAATACCGACCTGAGTGACGAGTTTGACATGTCTTTAGAAAGCAACAAAATTGCTCAAACTGTTTGAATACGTCAAGGTATCTTTACAGTACCTATTAAATGAGAGGGAAAAGTTAAAAGGGTTGAGGAAACAAACTAGCGCCAGCAAAGGGTGTCGAACACGGGACCTGCGACGGCAGGCAAAAATACTAGTTGCTGCCACTGCGGCTTCTATGCTTCGTAACTCGAGAACAAAAATCTGGAGAACACGCGGTTTGCGCCCTCCTTCATCTGAGAAATGCCCCCAAAATATATTTGTTTCGTCAAACTTAAAATTTTTTTTTAGCCTGCCCGATTTGAGATGAAGTTACCCCAGCGGAAACGACCCGCCCGGTCATCCACCGGGAAGGAGAAAGCATCCTCGCCTCCAGCGATACCCTGGGCGTGGGAGAAGAGTCCTTGGACGAGCTGCTTTGTTGACCGGCTCCAAGATCGTCTTCGGAGACGGGGACGACCCAATCGAAGAAGATCAGGCGTGACATCCTACCCGGCTCACCCGACGAGATATGGTTTCTGAGCTTCGACACAGCGGAAATGAAGACAGATCAACGCTTCTCCTTGATGGGGAAATAAGAGGATTTTCCCCGAACAAAAGAGACCCTCGCAAACTCACCCGACCGTCTGGGGATGTGCGTGTGCGGAAACAAGTGTCGACGCGTCCGTGACGTCAACGGGACGTGTGTGTGTGTGTTGGTGCGCCCAGGAACGCGCGAACGTTTGCTGCTTCTTCATTGGCGGCAGTTATGCTAGTCTGGTTCTCTGCCTGGGGAGTGAGGGAAAAACGGACCCCTTGTAAGGCAAACCGAGACGCTGCTCCGATGTTCTTTCTCTGATTTTGACTACTGTCTTGTAACTATGTAATTAAACCGTTCGTTACGTTACCAAGTCTCCAACCTCCACTGAACCCTTGGGTTCTTCGCATCGGGGATTGGACGTTGTTGAGGCCACGGAAGAACCTGGACGCGCGGCTCAAACCCCGCCTCTAACAAGTCCTAGAACATCTATCAGGATGAAACGCGGAGCTTACAAAACCAGAGGCGCTCCCGGAGCTTCCAATGCCCTGCGAACCACGCCTGGCGCTCCCATCACCTAGTGGGCCGGCGCCAGAAAGTTTTCGGTTCGGGCGCAAGGCATTGGCGAGATTGGAAGCTCCGCAACTGAAACACGAAGTGCTTCTAGTGACCTTGGGCCTGTCTGGTCCCCCTTCGTGCATCCTGCTGGGGCCACTCAAGCCCAGCTTGGCTCCAGGCTCCCTGGTGTCAAAGCTGGATCGGCCGCCTTTCAGGTCGTCTTTCAGTGCAGCTTGACTGGCTCTCAGTGTCTACCTGTCCACATCTTTCTCGTGCACCTCGAGGTAGAGACGGGCGCCAGACGACAGGCACAGTGCGTCTTTACGTAGCGTGATCCCCGGCACAGCTAACACCTTCCACACTGCTTAGGAGACTTCGTACCGGTCGTAATTCCAAAAAACACTGTACATTGCGATTTCTCTTTACCTTCTGGTCTTCGCCTGGTCCTTGGCCTGAGAAATAATAATAATATTAATAAAAAATTAAAGTCGTTTACAATTCCCTGTAACGCCAAATTAGAGCGCAGCTCTTGAGGGGGAGGAAGAGGGGAGGGTACGGAAAGGAAGGTGTGCTCCTCCTCCTTCTTCGTACCCTCTCCCCTCCTTCTTCCTCTCCCCTCCTCCATCCTCCACCCCTCCTCCTCTTTTCCTTCCTTCCTTCTCCCTCCCTCCCCCTCTCCTCCTCCTCTTTTGTGACGTCACTCGTCACCCTAGTGACCATTGCGACGTCGCTCGTGAAGGCCTCACGAGCGACGTCACAATGACGTTACAAGGGTCACGAGTGACCTTTGTAACGTCACTCGTGACCCTTGTGACGTAACTCGTGCACCTCGTGACGTCACACGTCCCATAATGCAACGCGCGGTTACGCCGACGTCGACGGCGACGCCGCTGAAGCCGGAAACGGGCGTCAAGAGCTGCGCTCAAAAGACATTCATTGTTCACTTTTTCGACATTGTTGAGTTTACCGGCTCGTTTGTCTGGGGAGGGTTGTTGCTGCTCTCCCGCTATGAAATATCATCATGGATTTCGAAAGTACTGGAATTACGTACGTACAAATCACGTAGTAGAAAGTTTGCAGTGGACAAGCATCGTCTCGATTGTATGAGGTGGTAGCGCCTTCGGCAGTGGTTGCGTGAAGCAGGCGCAAGGGCGCCGAAGCACAGGGAAGTCAGATATGGGCAGCTGTTATCGCTATGACCCTACTATAACTATGAAGAGCCATATGATGGGTGAGTTTGGTCAATGGGCGGAGCAAAGGCCGCCGCCAGCGCCGAATATTTCTCCCCCCCCCCCTCCGCGCTTATAGCGTAAACACTCAGCGTCGACACAGCGTCGACGCTGTGTGCTGATGTTTCGTCGACACAGCGTCGACGAAACAGCAGACCTCGACGTCAGGATATTGGAAACAACATTTAAAGCGTGAAATAGAAGCGTTCAATCTTGCAGCAGCAATGACCGCAAATACGCAGTTTGCTCTGGTTTGGAGCGCAGGTTCGCTCACTCTACCGTTGAATATGATCGTGACGAAAACCTCACATGCGCCAAGTTTTCAGTCACCAAGAGTTACACCTTTTTACTTTCGAGACACTAAAACTGCTTAAATTAGTCGCGTCGCATTCTTAGAACTCACGACCACCGCTAGGGGCTGTTTCGCGGCCTGTGGTTGGCCACGAAATGCTCGCCTATTAAAACCAATGAATGGCCAAAGTCTCCCAATAGGTTCTGATAGCTAGGGTGCCTGGAGCGCCTGTTCGACTGGTGTGTTTAGCGTCCTATGCTGCCCATACATCAAAAGTGGTCCCGAAGGAGCAACAAATGACGTCACAGAAGCCGAAGTGTCATGCTGTTACATGTCGCGATCCTGACGGTTGGTTGCAGAATTGCTAACGAGAAACTGCGAATAGCACAACCGAAGGCGAGTATCGCGGTCATCACGGCGTCCGAACCTCTGGCTGCAGAAACTTCCGTGTACTGCCACACTAAAGAGCGGCCTGCAGAAGAACACGCGTCTGCCACGTACACCACAGCTGTTGGGACGCCGCCAGGATCGCGACTGGCGCCAGCATGACACTTCTATGACATCATCAGGAGGAAATTGAGGGATCACTTTTTAGACGCGGTAAACACACTAGTCGGGGACGCCTTCCCGACACCATACTATAACCGTCATTTTGGAAAGCGAATACGGCGGAGTTTCGGACGCAAGTGCAGTTGCGCTACGTGTTTGCCTGGCGAGGAGGAAAGGAGGCGGAAAGGCGGCGACGTTCTCCGTGTGGGAAAATCCTATTTCCACCTGCCAGCAAGCCAGCTCCCTCATGGTTCGCGGCCAAGCAGACCGAACCGGACCATTTTGTTGACTACGTGTTCAGAACGTAAACAAAACATAAATGCGTGAACCAGGGAGCAGAGTTCCGCTCCCTTATATTGAATATTCAGTAAACGCAAGGCCAGTTATGTCTATCGATAACGAATGTGCTAAATAAATACGGCAGCGGTACAATCATCCCGCGCCACCCGGTTCACAAAGAGGAGGCCTGATCCACGGGCTGACAATGCACCTTTTTCCAGGAAGCATCTGCGCATGCGCACACTCCTGCTGTCGCCGTTTTCGCAGGGCACATGGAACGGCACCCTCCGAAAATGGCGACAGCAACCTTGTCAGCATCTATTTTCGCGCATATTTAGTCTATCTTGACGCTTCGTTTTTTAGTATCCGTAATATGATGGGGTATAAAAAGCACTGAAAACCGATACAACGGAATGATGCCAGTCTGTTTTGACGGGTGGATACATGTTGGGCTTAGGGTGATCACCCGTCCCGCGACTTGCGGGACTGTCCCGCGTTGAGGGCTCGTGTCCCGCGTCCCGCAAGTAATACCAAAATCTTTAAAAAATCCCGGATGTAACATTGTCGTAGCATTCACTACGCAAACTATGGCGCTTCCGAAGAACGGGCCACGGGGTAGCGCGAAGGTCACTGATAAACGTGTGAATCTCGATGGTATGCCATTTTGTATACAAGCACTGCGGGAAGCGATTGTCGTTCTTGCAGGAGACAG